>NGKG01000006.1:1994858-2008266 GCA_002162505.1 Myriosclerotinia scirpicola | reverse complement strand
AAAAAAAAAACATACCCTGCGGCACCGGGAAACTCCTCTGCGGTCCAATATGATTAACATACTTCCCAAACTGCCACCCATTAACCCAAAGCTGCACCCTATACACCCCCGTCCCATTCCCACCCGTCGAATTGCCAAAATGAAAACTCAGCGGCACATCATAGCCCTCGGGGAAATCCAACCCGAACCCCGCCGTCCAGAATCCCACCCCCGCACTCGCAATGCCCTGCCCGGGCGACCCGGTGCTCCACCCCGACGAATTGACCGGTGGATCCGGCTGCGTGAAGCCCTGTCTCTCGGCATACAGGCCCCCTTCGTTCAATGGCCCGCGGGTCTGATCAATATACTGTTCTCCGCCCAGATTCCCCGTGAGTTTCCAGGTAATGGCATCTTGCGATCGTCCAGTCAATGCATAATTGAGGATGCCCCTTGGGGATTTCATCGCCTCGCCTCCCACGATCCAATTCTCATCCAGCCCGTTGTTGTCGATTACGACGGTGAAGATGTATTTGGCGCCGGCTTTCAAATTCGGGAGCGAGTAGGTGGAATTTTTGGCCGCGGCGTAGTCGGCGCCGGCCCAGGAGCCAATGTAGGTGGAGTTGAGCCAGATGGAGGTGCCGAAGGCGGAACCGCCTTGGGTGGAGAGGGAGAGGGAGGATTCGTTGCCGGTGGCGAGGAAGTCGCCGCGGAAGAGGAGGATGCCGGTGTTGTAGCCGTAGTCGGGACCGTTGAGGACGGTGGGGGTGAGGAGGGGGGTTAGGTGGGTGTTGTTTGTTGTGGTTTTGTTGGCGGGGGTCCAGGCTGAGTCGTCGTAGGAGGGTTGGATTTCCGGGAGGTTGTCGAGGTATTTCCAGGAGAGGGTGGAGAGGTCTGGGAGGGAGATTTGGGGGGCGGTGTAGGTGAGGGTGGAAGAGAGTTCACCGGTTGTGGAGTCGGTTTTGTAAGATACTTTTTGGGAGTTGAAGTAGAGGTTTTGGGTTCCTTCGGGAGCGCCAATTACTTTAAATGGGACGGTGGAGTTGAGATCACCGGTGATGTGGAGGTCTGAACCTTGGGTTGAAACAGTTCGGATGAGATAACCGGCTTCTACAATGACGGAGGCTGTATTCTCGATACTTGATGCACTAATACATTTGTCAGTGTCAAAATCCAAGAGTAGGTCTGTAGTCCAAAACTTACAATGCACCCCATTTATCATCTCTCACAAAGTCTGCCACCCAATAATCATACGCACTATTCCGATCCAAAATATAAACAAACACGCTTCCAACCTTGACTACTCTCCTCGTAGAAGAAGTTTGCCAGTTAAGAATCGTCGAGCCATTCGTATTCTTACTCGCCACACCCGAGCCCTCAATAATCTGTGCCGAGCTATTCGTAACCACAGCCAATTCATGTAATTCTCCTGGTCCCCCATAAACGACCACAACAGTTTTATCATCAAACTTCTTCCAGGTGAAGATTTCGGCTGTAGAGTAGAGGAGCGTGCTTCCTCCAATATCATAGTCTGTAACATGCCATTTGGAATCTCTACCACTGAGTGTAAGACTTCCGTTCAATTGAGGAATAGTCAAAGCACCCTGACTAGTAGTAACCGTCAACTTGTAGCTTGCTGCTGTTAAAGTTTGATAGTCTGAATGACGAACAATGTAGAAGTTTGTAACAGTTCCATTCCCTAGGAGTGGAGTGGTGACAATAGAAGCACTGTTGGTGTATTTACCAGTAACAGAAGCCCCTACAGATGTGGTGAGATATGCAGGGCTAACTTTCAAGAAGTTGGCTTCTAGCTTCAATTCGCTGTATTTTTCGCGGGTAATTTCGCGATTTTCAGAGATAGCGGAACCATAATCGTAGGATGTGTAACCACCTGGAAGAGAATGTGAGCAATAGCTATTGATATGATATACTTTGAATGACGCTCCGCTGGGCCACTGCCGTGGAGGCTTTTTCGCTTCGCTCTAGCAGAGGAAGGGATAATGTACTTACCAGAATGACCAAGATTGCCCCAATTCGTACCACCATCTATGCAGCTATCAGCATCTAACAATACACCTTCCGAACCAAAACTCACAAATCATATACAAGCTCAAAAGAGCCACACCAGAAGCAAAATCATTCTTATAAAACACTCTCTCAAACTGTTCATTCAACAGTTGAGCACACGCTTGAAATCCCTATGAAAATTTAGCCACCGCAATTTCCTACTCGATATAACCGCATCCGGGATGAAAACTCACCAGACCACCCCAAGGATCAAAAGCACCCCCTTGGAATTCATTGATGGAGTAAAATGTACTGGGACTTTGTTTTTCATGCGTCGCCGCAAAAGAAGTGGGGAGATTTCCCGATGGCCATGTGGTGGGGTGTGCGCAATCGAATCCCAATGGGTAAGAGTCATGGCCATAGATATCGACATCTCCAATTGTCGTGCCATTGACCACTTCACCGGGTGCGAACAGTCCTTGTGGCGCTATTTCTCATTAGCTCATTAATCATTATCATCATCGCAACCTCCTCCGCTACTCATATCCTACAACCTCAAACCCCCAGAGTCCAAACACAAAAAGCAAACTTACAAGCATCATTACTGATAAACGGAACTGTAACCCCCGCATCCCTCGCCTGTTTCTTCACATAAGCAAAATAAACCGGATCAGGCCAACCGCCCGGAACATATCCACTGTATCCCGAATATTCATTTTCCGGCTGATACAAAATAATAGGACCTCCTTTTGTGATTTCATACTTGGCGATGAGAGCAGCTATGTTTGCTACATAGTTATCGGTTGCCTCGAGATAGTCTGGCGCTTGGGAGCGTAAAACACCTTTTACGCGTTGAAGCCAGCCGGGGAACCCACCACCGGAGGATTCAGCATTGATGTACTGAAGTGAGTGTGTTAGGACTAGATTGGAAGAGATATTTCACGAGGAGTATAGACTCACGGGACCTGGACGAGCAATAAGATATATACCCGCTTCCTTTGCCGCATCAAAGAAAGGTTCGAAAGCAAAGACTCCATCTGCAGTGTAGTGTCCCGGATTTCCCTCAAGCAACGCCCAATGAACATAAAAGGATATTGTATTAAAACCAAGCGATTTTACTTTTTGGAAAATATCGAGCCATAGATCGGGTACTGGGAGTCGATATGGATGGAATTCTCCCGAGAAGATGAATATACGTTCTCCGTAAACTTTGAGAGAGTGTTGATCATAGGTGACCTATTGAATTAGTTATTTAAACATCCATTGGAGCTCATTTGACCACCAATTGCCCATCAATTGGCCCATTCCTCAAGTGAAATATATGAATGGATGTCAAAACTTACAACATCTTGAAGTCCCTCATCTCTCTCTACAACCATCTGCTCTCCACCAATATTAATCGACAAAGCTGCAGCCTGAGCCACACATGCAATTGCTGTTAAAGCACGAAGAAACCTCATGGTTGCAATATCTCAATTGCAATTACAGAGTTTCAGTCACACACGCAAAGAGGATGGTACATCAACACAAAAAACTATTATCATGTACCGAAAGTAACCTTTATATACAGGACCTAAGTACCTAGGTTAATCACAACTTACTTTCCCCACTTACACCATCTTTCCCCTCTCCAACCTACATGACAGTCTTCGAATAGCAAGCTTTTGATACCCCATGCAATTACATGTCGTTGCATCCGATTTTGAACTTTACTCAAACCATCACATATACCTGGTATCTCCAGGCACAGGTACATCGACTGCGAGCCACAACATGCGGGGTAAAGCAGTGAACGATCGGCACTCCACCCTCATAACCAATAATATCTCCCATTATATTGGAGCACTTAATTTGGCTAAAAGCAATAATATTCTCCCGACCGAAGTGCGCTGGTGGGAATTAATAATGAAATGTAACAAAGTGAAAATGACGCCAGTATTAAAAATCATTGATCTCGGTGGAGAAACAGGTCAAGATCTTGCGCACCAACCGGATGATTCGGACGAAAGCATATAGACACGCTTGTGGTATAGCTTCACGTTCTTGCATGCGATTGATTGTTGTAAAGAAGAAGAGAAGAAAAGTTTACCCGGACCGAAGAGCTAGCGATTCCCCGATGAGTGACCTTCATACCTTCCCGAGGTCTGCTAAAGAAGCACGTTTTGATGTGTTATGAGTGATGTGATGCTATTCAAATATTGCACAAAATAAGCCGAGTAAAATACACGGAAACTGAAGTCATTCCGCAGACCACAGCTAACTGTATGCTGGACAGGTTGAAGATAATTTCCAATACCTGACTGAAGACCATTTAGAATAATTGTTCCCGGCATGCTCTTCTGGGCACTTGGTCTCTTCCAGTTCTACGCATAGTTCGTTGAATTTTGTGTATAGTACAATCGTTCTCGTTGTATTCACCCACGGAGCCATAAAACCTATAGCTATCACCAGAAGGCTCGCATTTCCCCATTGTATTCCTGTGGCCATAGCCTTGTCCCGCTCGATACATTATCGTTCATTCTTTAATCCTCTGGTACGCGAATAGTTCATTTATACTGCGCTATTTGCCTCTGATCGATCTTACATCAATACTCTTATACAGTCGCCTTCTTTGGTTTCTTCGTTCCGTATTTTGACCGTGACGTTGCTCTGTTTCCTACACCTCCCTATGATATCAGACATATTAGTATAAATTCTTAAAACATCATGACTCTTCCTCCATTCTTCTCATCCCATTTTAACCCCCAGTGCACAATATTCCACGCCAACTCTCCCCCTCCTAAACTTCACAAATAACAAAATTCCACTCACCAAATCTCCAGCCCCTCTAACCAAATGATATCTCACACCCGGACAATCCTGACTTCTCCCTCCTCTAACCAACACCACACTATGCTGTTGCACATTATGACCTTCTCCCGGAATATAACAAGTAACCACTCTCCCCGTACTCAATCTAACCCTTGCCGTTTTCCGTTCTGCCGAGTTAGGTTTCTTGGGTTTGGTGATTCCAACTTTCAATGCTACTCCCTTCAGTGCTGGGGCCTGAACTGTCGACAGAGCGGGAGAGACGGATTTACGCATGGCTTGCGCAGTACGGCAGCCGCGACGAACTTGGTTGTATGTTGCGGAGTGAGAAGGAGAGGAGGAGAAGGCCCGCGAGGAGGATATTGTAAATGATTGGAGCTGGGTTGTGATGGATTGTGTGGTGGGACGGGCAGTGGAGATTGAGTTGATTGACCGTATGGACGGCATTAAGAACCGTTGCAATATTGAGGCGGCCATTGTACTAAAGAGTGCGGTGATCCTTGAATTGTTGGGCTCGACGACGATGAAGGTGAGGGGAGAGAAAGCTTTGGATATTGCCCAGACTTAGAATTATTGTGGCTGATATTTTCACGTGACGTGGCTAGAATATACTTCAAGGCTGATGAGAGTGTTGATTCTTTGGCGGGTAACATCTCCTTCTCCTATGTCCATATATATAATAATCATTGGCTTATCTATCATACAGACAAAAAAGATCTACTCAATTCTCCCAGTATGCAAACATTGCCTTATTGTATAAATCTATCTCAAAATTTGCCTACCTCCCGATGAAAAACAAGAGGCACTACTTCCCAAGCCTAGATCCCAAGCAGGATCATTTTAACATATACAGCGTCTCGATTGGATTTTTACCCCATGCAAACGCCCATTGCCCCCCTTTCCTATCATGCCAGATAGTAAAACGTTCTCAGACCTCAAACCGCCAATGCTGCTCCCTAGAAAATGCATTCGAACATGAATTCGAAAAATGAGTTTAGACTATTGGTTTAATCTTGTTGGTTCTCATAGCCTTCTGGCTTTTCCATCTTATTGATATCGTAGAATCGTGATGTACCTGATAGATGATTAATACAATGTCAACCTTTGATGAGAACGGAAAAGCTTACATGAGTATCCTTTCCAGTCAAAGTTATCCTTTGGATTACAGTGACACTTCAAATCGAGTCTTTTCTGCTCTCCAGTTGGGCAATGGGTGAAAGGGACATGATAATAGGCGATATCGTTGAAGAAATGAATCTCTTCCTTCTTCAAGAGTAGACCTGCAGCGATAGAGTGAACGGGTGCATCACCCCAACGTTCGTAAAAGAATCCTCCATCTTGGTCGAGTTGTTCAAAGAAATCCGTGTAAGCCTTTGATCGAAGCCAGTTAAGGTTACCAATCTCAAAGTTAGACCACTGTAACATTGTGTTAGTGAAAAATCCACGCGACTCTTCATGTATGACGAAAACGTACCATGTGGCAGTGGTTATAAGTTTCACCACCATCATCACTGAGAAAGCCCATTGAGTTGCCTTCAACAATGTGCTCTGGGTGAGCCTTCATGAACTTCTTGACACTGTCCCATAAAGTTGGGATAGTCTCGACATATTCGTAAAGACTCAAAACAAAACTGTACTTCTTCTTGTTGTCGGCCATAAATTTGAATGCATCGTAATCAATATCGCAGAAAAGCTCAATGGATGGTTCAACTCTCCAGTACCATTCGTAGTTCAACATCAATTCTTGTTGGAAGAAGAAACCAGATTCAAAACGACACATGTGGCGGTAGCTGACGGAATCTCCATATATAATCTTCCTTTGTGCCATATCTTCACGGACCTTGCGAGCCCTATCGGTATCAATGTGATCGGGGAAGGACCAATGTTTCTCTGGGATTTCTCCATAGTGAGTCTTTCCGGACACAAGAGATGCGGTAACCTTCTTAAATGTGGCATCGAATGGCTTGTCGTTTAGGAAAACCCAGTCGTAATGAAACTTTTTGTTAAATCTATCCTCGACTTGACGAATGGATCGTGCAATTTCCCAAATATCCGAGTTTCGGGCCAAAGTAACAAAGGTCGCATTCATGCGCTCTCCGGGGATGGTCGCAGGTGGAAGGTCATGAGTATTTGGAGAGGTTTCAACATTGGTTGATTTTGATTCTTCAGTAGAGTGACCTGATGAAGTGCCGGCCTTGATAGGAATACCAGTCTTGTCTGCGAAGACTTGTTGCGCATTTTGTATCCTTTGGTCTGATGAGGATGAGATAAAGTATACGATAGTGAGACCCTGCAGAGAGAAATGTTAGTACTGGGTAGGTAGATGCAAAAGACTTTCTATCATCGGAATGCTGGCCATTCACTTACAAAGAATGCAAAGAGAATATATCTCAAGTATCTGGCCGTTCCTGTAGCCATGATGAGATAGAATTTATTGTTTCGAAGATCTGAAACTTTTGATGATGCTTCTTTGGTAAATCCAACAGTTGCTTCGCTAACCAATTGGACACGAATGGACTTTTAGCAATTACTACCCCAGACTATTTTGATCACAGGAATCGGTGACGGGCCACGAGTTGGCTTCAATTAAACCCTCCAACAATATGAAGAGAAATTGAATTGAAAAGAGAATATAAAGAAGAAGAAAAGAGCGATGAGAAGAAAGGTGTGATGTGTTATAACACACAAGAAAAGGTTGAAGTGGGAGAGAAAAGAGGAAGATGAGGTGGAGGAGAGGAAGTTGATGTAGCTAGTAGGTACGTGTAATTGAATAAAGGAGGTCAATCTTTCGTGTATTACTGCCCATTACTCAGTAGGCCAAAAAGGCCAAAATAAAGTATCAAGAGTTGAGATTGGTTCTAGGGCGAAATTATCCTTGTAAGATTATGGATGGAAAGCTTACTTTACGCAAGGGAGGGTTGGGGGGTGGGAGGATCTTCCTTTTAGTTTCGATAGAATGAATTCCACTGTTATGGGAAGATTGGGTAGAGAGTATTTCAAGTTTAAATAAAGTTTTAATATATAATACGAGCGAGACAAAACCTTGAGAAAGAGAGAGAGAGATGAGAGAGAGACTGGGTATCTAAACATCTAAGCAAGTTAAAAAGAAGACAAGAAGCGAAAGAGTATTAAACAGAATAGGATATAGGATAGAATAGAATTCAATATATGAAGTAGATATCCCTAGGAGGTATGATTTTGATACAACTAACTAGTATGGCTGACTGTATGACCTCAACTGGTAAAGAATCAAGGAATACCTACTACTAGGTATTTTTAGACTTTCTAAACATACATTTTCTTCGCATTCTTTGATATCATTTTGATATATCCATGGATAGGTAAGGACAAGGCTTCTGGGTACTCAGCTATTAGGTACTGTTACATACACCTCAAATGCTGGCCGGTACTGGACTGGTGTGGATGGAATGTTAAAAATAGACATCAAAAGCTGGCAATACCTACGTTCAGTTGATCAGATATGATTTGAGGTAGTATAACCCTCACAAATGGTTCAAACAACTCCAGCTATCATCACTTACCTAGGTATTACATAGTCCCGTCCACCTGCAGGCCTAGGTTCGAAAGGCTGAAGATTACTGGAAGTTAGAACAAGGCTCACAAGGCTACCAAAGTTCATAAGGCTGAAGATATAGATGTCAGACAACACTTCCCCAGGCATCCATTTTCTTTCTTCTCTGCCTTACCTTACCTTACCCCACCTACCTACTCTGAACCATATTGAAGGTACCTATTCACCATCTGAGACTTTCGACCTCAGACTTAACAAGACTTAATTCATCCCTTCAATTGATCTAAATTCAAATGATTCTAGATCATCTTTTCACTTACCTTTAATCCATCAGAATCCATCTTAGCATAGGTAACATGACATTTCGATGGTTGGGATAAGGGAGAATCAAACAAGATAAAATTCAAAGAGTAAAGAGAAAATACCACCACCCACCACCATCACCACCACATTTCAAATTTCGAAGCCTTGTTCTCTTCTAATCAGTTCTAAACTACCTAGCCTACCACCCTACCACAACCACAACCACAACCACCTCCACCTCCACCTTACAATCTCCTCACCCTCACCCTCACCCTCACCCTCACCCTCACCCTCAATCATCCCACCATTCCACTATAACTTCAAAAAATTACAAAAAAATCACACACACACATTCTCTCATTCTTGTACTTGTTGTACTCATTCAACTTTCTACCTACTAGGTTACTACTCATACCAACAATTTTGTTTCATCAAAAACTTTGGACCACTTGTATTATCTTTCATTGATCTAACCTTTTCTTCAACATACATTCAAAATATTCTTCTTTGGAGCTACAAACCTCAAACCTCATACTTCATACTTCATACCTCGAAACTTTCCTTGATTTCCCCATCTTAATGGATCCCAAGTTACTTTGACTTTGCCATTTTTTCAATCATGTCTTTCTTTGGATTTGATCCCAGTCAACCACCCCACGAGAGGGGTCATAATACTGCTGCTCCAGGTTTTGGTCAACATGCAGATCCATTTGCAAGTCTTTCTGGTACGGGAAATGATAATGAAGCGTAAGTTGATCCATCGGGCATTCAATCAATGTCAAAAGACTAATCGCTTCACCCTGCAGCTTTGATTTCGAGGATACATATGATGGTTTAGGAGATCAGCTTGAAGAGACCGGTGATGATTTCAACGATGATACATTTGGTGGCGGCGGAGATTCCGCTGCAAGCAAGCCAGTTGGAAAGGACTTTGACTTTTTTGGACAAACTGCAAAAGTCTCTGATGCTATCAATGAGGAACAAATGCGATACTCCCGACAACAACCCGTAGTATCTAGGACAACCCCAACTGTGTCTACTTTCTCTCAACAACCCATGTCAAGACCTGCCAGAACTGGTTATGAGCGATACCAAGAGCCAGAGTATGTCCCTGATATGCAGGTTGATGCAAATCTTTGGGGTGTTGCGCCAAAGCAAGCTCCTCCTACAACCGCCACTCCTCCTGTTGCTGGTACATCCGCGCCGAGCCGAAAGATGATGAGTTTGGAAGAAGTTGAAGCAGCTATGCGAGCTCAAGCCAAGAAACCCTCCCAGCCTCAAGTTCCTGTTCAGCAGCAATCAATGCCACCATCTCAACCACAGTATCAACAGCCCCCACCTCAGCAATTCCAAAACTTCCACCAGCAAGTTCCGCAACAGCAGCAACAACAATACCCGGTCCAAGTCAGTGCTCCACCCCAATCAGAACAACGTCAGCTTCCTATCGATCAACAAATTCATATCTTGCAACGTCCACAAGTTCCAACTAGTCAGGCAAATGTTCCATCTATCCCATCTCAACCGGCACATATGCAAAACATGAATCGATTTCCGGGTCAACCTCATGGTGCGCAACGTGGTCATCATCACCCACATGCTTCTGGAAATCGTCATGTTATCACTCACCCACAACAATTGGTAAACTTATCCGAGGAAGACAGAGCCGCATTCTTGTTGGAAGATGCCAAGAGGGCAAAGCGCAATCACAAGATCTTCTTGTTATCAAAAGATAATGGATTGATGACACCTCAAGACAAGAACTTTATTACCCGTATTCAATTACAGCAATTGGTCACCGCTACTGGAAACCCCAATGAACATGGCATAGATTCTTCTCTTTCCGAGGACTTCTATTATCAAGTTCATAGTCAAATTCGAGGTGGACCTCGTCAAAATCCACATCAGCCTTTGAGTAACTTTGCGCAGACATATCTGTTTCAAACTGGTAACCGTCAGGGTGGTATGCGAAGACAAGCTCGTGGTGGCGATAATCATGTACAACGGATGGAGCAACAAGTGCAACGAGCTGTTGAGGCAGCAAAGAACAAGCCAAAGAACAAGCAATTGGTAATCGAAGGAAGTTTGGGAAAGATCTCTTTCAGCAACGCAAAGACCCCCAAACCTCTATTGAACATTAAACGCGCCGATAGCAGTGAGACACGACCTGGACAATCTCCCAACCCTCGCAAGGCCAACCTCGCAAGTGTCGGCGGTAGCAATAGAAAGTCTGTATTAACTGACATTGAGAATGTTTTTAATACAGTAATGGAGTTGGAGGACCACGAACGCACAAAGCCTAGACCCCTTGGTCATGAAGAGATCAACCCACAAATTGCCGGTATGAACCAAGACTGGAACGAACGACAAGAATTTCTCAATAAGCAATTGTGGCGAAATTTGAGGATTCATGAACCAATCGATGAGAATACCGTTCACCCTTTCATTGCATTCCTTACATTTAATAAGGGCAAAAAGGCAATTCCTCGAGTTTTCAGACATATCTCTGATGAACAACGTGCTACCATCTTAACCATGATTGTTCTTCACCTTGATAAACTTGATGTCGTTCGATTGGCCGTCCCCAGCCCTGACGGAATTCAGCTCAGCGCGGAGACTCGAGAAAATATCCATCTATTCCAAATAACAGTCATGGAAAGCCTGTTCCAATACCTCCACAATGCCGAATTCCACATCACTACTGGTGTTTTAGGTCTTATTCTTAATCTCAATATCGATTTGATTGCTCGTACTAGAATCGGTCTTAGCTTACTTACTATGATCCTCAGTCGTGCTGAGATAACCAAGCAAGCTGGAGATGTTGATGAACGTGAATGGAATGATTGGTGAGCACATATTTACGTTACCTTTGCATGATTCTAATATTCTCTCTAGGTTGGCCACTCACAATGCATTTTTCGATGCCCTTGAGCGAACACTCCCAGAAATCTTCCCTGGTACCGTCAACACTGGCGAAGACGTTTACGTTTGGCAATTCCTTGCAGCCATTGGTATTGGTGCTAGCCCTGAGCAGCAACAACGACTAGTTATGGCTGTCAAGGATCGTGTCATGGAAACCGTTGGACTCGCAAAGACATTACCTCCAGCTATGTCTAGTCAACGACTTGCAAATGTAAACCTCTTCATGCGTTCTATTGGACTTGATGTTGAATTGCTTGCATAAATGACGGATTGAGGGTTTATTTCTTTTTACATCTAACCATATTGAATTTTTTTTTCTACTCTACTACGATATCTGATGGTTGAAAAACATGAAAGGGCTTGTTGGTATTGATTATAGTGGCATATTACATTTTGCTCCCGCATTTTTGTTGCGTAGCGATATTACGAAAGTACAGCGTTGAGCAGTCTTCAATGGACTGATATTTTATGAATGGGAGCGTTTTACTGAATGGCGGATTACAAAAAAATAGTATTATTATTATGATTTAGGAAGGGAACGACTTATGATTTGTCACCAGCATTACTCTGTTTAGGAGAAGATGGGATAGTACAATATCTTGAATTTCCATAAGATGGGTGGTAGCGGGTTTAAAGGAGATAGAAAATACTATGATAGTAAATGCAAACAAAATTCAATGAGGCCAGCATAGCATCGCCGTGCGAATATCTGTCAATGGAATCTTGATATGATTGCTTTTTATTCCCTTTGGTCAAATGAGCACTGGGCAGCTCAAAGTTCATGTCATAGAGATTCAAATGCCGAATACGATGTTTGACTTGAGGATAATGCAGATAACTCGGAGTTGGAGTTTATGACAAATCCCTTCAACTAGCATTCCTCGGTTCTCTGGTTAAAATGAGATATATTAGCTCAAGAACAAAGGCTGAAGATCTCGCACTAGGAAGATTGATGACATCATGGATTTTAGTATCGATTTCCTTAACGTCAATTAACATCTACACCATCGCTCATGCCATGACCATGACCATGCCATTGACCATTGACCATTCGGATTTATATACTAGATAGATACTGATTGGCGATGATAGTTACAGATTGATCCATCTTGTTGTTATATATATCAGATAAAACCCTGTATCCTGTTCTAACGTTGATCTTACTTGGTATTGATGGCGTTGCGTTAGGGATGGACTGACTGATGGGTGGTCGATCATTGGTACTAGATGGGTACTAGAATTCTAGATCCTTTTGTATTGGATCGATGATTGTATTTTTATATCCATTATCAATTTACATGAGTTGAGACAGTCTGGGTGGCCATTGCTTATATATTTCTATTATATACTTCACGCTGACGACGACGACGACGATATACTTGAAATCTATCTTCGATACGACGTAGAGCTTAAGAGTGCATACAGCACAAGATGGCAAATGATTCAGAAGATATTAATGATACTGAGAGGGGGGAACAAGAACAGGATACTCGTCCTGTTGGATTTTGGGATCGAGAATTAAATACAGTCCGGAAGGAAGTTTTCAAGAAATGGGGAATTACAAGTTCGTTACCCCCCAGCTTCCGCTTCAGCTTCAGCTCTCATCACACAAATCCAATCCCCTACTAACAAACCCCTCCCACCACATTCTAGCCCTCATGCTCTCCTCCTTCATCCTCGCCATCCTCTCTCTCTACTGGGGCGCGCTGTTCCGCGTCGAAGCCAACATGTCGGCGCTGGTGGTCTGGGTGGTGGATTTTGATGGGCAGGTGGCTCCGTATATGGATGTCGAAGCGCTGGTGGGACCAAGGATTGTCGAGGCGGCCGAGGGCTTGCGTAAGGAGAGGGGGGCGCTGGGCTGGG
>NGKG01000006.1:1936466-1988927 GCA_002162505.1 Myriosclerotinia scirpicola | reverse complement strand
ACCCAAATATTCTATTTAGATATCTATCTACCTATCCACTACCAAATAAAATACACTCAAATATCCAAATATCCAAACACTCAAACATCCACGTTCATGTTCACATCCACATCCAATATCCATATCTCCTACAATATTCCTATTCCTATTCCTATTCCTATTCCTATCCCCATTCCCACCTCATCCAAAACCACCACAACCCCTTCATTCACCCCTTCATTCACCCACTCCCACACCCACTCTCACTCCCACCCTCACCCTCACCCTCACCCTCCCTTTCCTCCGTCCGATACTTCACCCAGAATCTTTCAAAGATACAGATATAATCACCATAAATAGCTACCCTCCTGAACTCCTATACTATACTATATAATATCATACCATACCATACCATACCATATCATACCATATCATATAATCAAAACACCCTTCCCATTTACCCACCCACCCTATCTTGACAAAATCCCTAAACATCCACACATCAAAAATCCACTCAACTATCTCTCCTCACCATCATCAATATCTCAAATTTTGAAAGACGACATCATAATTGATCATCCTTTATCATATCAAGAGAAATTTATCATATGATATCATTATACATTTACTACTTCCAAGAAAACAACATGAAATGAAATATACAAAGAAGATTGAAGATTCCAAATTCCCTATAACCATAACACACAACCACTTGAAGCTGGCGCATCTCAGCTCAGTCCAGGGTATCGCATATCATATCCCACTCCTTGAGCCACCTTTACATACGTCCACTGGTATCATTCAGTCCTGCTGTAACTACCAATTATATCCGGAATCTCAAAGCCCTGCCCTCTGAACCCATCCCATCCCATCCCATTAAACAGTCCCACTGCTCCCCTCACTCCCCTCCCTTTTCCTCCCCAAGCTCTCAACAACCCCCAAATGCAAATCCTGCGCAATCCCACTCATCCCATGATTCCCCGAATTAGGTACCACATCCGTATCATGCTCCTGAAAACCATAACCCGTTCCCGCCCCATTAGCCGTAACCCGTCTTTGAATGGGACCGCTATTATTATAAACCGCTCTATTTGCATCCATCACATCGAAATGAATGGGAACCGTTTCGTCGGCAAGGAAAAGATACCAGTAGACACCACCGCAGAAGAGGCCGCCTCCAATGATGTTTCCGATGAGGGAAGGGATCATGGATTTCCAGATGTAGTAGCTTACTGTGAGGGGTGCTGGTGCTTTGAGGAAGATGGCGAGGGGGATGAAGTACACTGGGGTTCAAGGCATTAGTAGGCTGAACCTAGTACAATTGGCGCCAATGACTTGGCGCTTGGCATATTTTTTAAAATACACGACATGCGATAATGAAGTGATAGTGAAAAGGAAAATGATAAGGAAATGGAATACAAACTGTTAGCAATAACATGATCAGTTCCAAGTCCCACGAAACACATCACAGGGAACCAGATAGAGACAATTTTGGAGATAACTTCGCGGGATGAGATGGCGAGAAAGACGGCCATACAGACGAGCCAGTTACCTGTGTATCATTGTAAGTTGAGTTCCTTCATCGCTCATCTCCGAGGGGAAATAAAATTGTTACACTTGGGAGGACAACGTACACAAAATTCCTTTGAGGAAAATCTGATGCCATTCTGGTGTAACTGCTTTCGTCTTTGCAAAAGCAAGAGCTTCTGCCTTGAATGCTCCAGACTCAAATGTGCCGCCATCTAATTGTCAATGATTAGCATACTCTAATCCTCGACCTCTGGTAAAAGGGTGGGTTAATACTCACAACCAGTAAGAACTGCCATAAAAAACAATGTTCCTGCCAAATTCCCAAAGAAACTCACAAACCATGTCTTTAACAAATCAAAAAAGCTACAACGTCGATGCAACAAAGCAACCACACTGTACATGCAATAACTTGTGAACAAATCCGCTCCCGTAAGCACAACCATGATTAAACCAACGGGAAAAACCATCGCAGAGATGGTACGGATGAGACCCGGAGCATTTGTTTGAAACCATGGGGAGGCATTGGTAGAGAGGGAGAGAGCACAGCCAAAACCAAGGAGACATCCGCCCATGAATGAATTGATGAACATTTTATCAATTCTCATACGAGCCTTTTTGGCGCCGATGCGAGAGACGAGCTCAGTCGTCTGTTGACGAGAAACATGTTAGCTGGAGCCATTAAACTTTGAAACATATAAAAACTTGCCTGTGCGGGAGTAAAGGCGTCCATGGTTTGAAAATACGATCCAAAAGCTCGTCAAGATGAAATGTGCCGAGAATAAAGACAAACTGGTTTTTGGGAAGAGAACCAAAACAACAAAACAGAAGAAAGCCAAGGCATTATGAATAACGGTTGTCGGCAACAATGATTACTTGATCTCGCATCATCACTGTAAGATAAGACAAGGACTAGGTAATATCAAGCTTCCCAAAGCGTACAAAGCTACATGCTCGTAAGAGGCACAGTACATTAAAGGCACAGTACATTCTACCCCGGTTATGAGCAACGGTTAAAATACCCTAGTAATATCTGCAGAGAACCATGTAGAAACGTGTTCTCGACTTCATTTTGAGCTACAATCAAGTCATTGATGCCTTAATGGGTCCAGAACGTTTTTGGGGGTCTCTGAAAACTTTTGAGAATTTGATGTAATGAAGGAACGGGAGTCGTTTTCAAACAATGAAACCGGGGAAAACTTTCTAAAATGAAGGAGGCGAGAATTTGTATGTAAGATACGTGCGGGGGAAGATTATCGCGGCAGAGTAGCGCTTACTATGCTGCTGCAAAAGTTTCAGAGAAGATGATGAGAGTGTAAAAACATGAAAATTGCGAAGTAATGATTCAAAAAGATCCATACTGTTGTTTCCGTACAAACAAGCTTTCACACCCCTGGGTATTGGTTCATCAACTTGTGGGGCGACAATATGATTAAATCATTAAAGGCCTAATCCAGTTTCTCCGCTCACTCGCCCCCGCTGCGCTGCACAAGTTCCACTCATGTTGCCGGATTCAACGGCGTACATAACATCAATCTCGGCTCTTTATTCGAAATCCAACAGAGTCCACTCAAAAGCAAAGAAATCCGTATGAGTATCACTGTTCAACTGTTCAACTTCCTGTAATGCTTGAAGTTCCCCTGAGCTCTTGTTTGTTGATATCTGACATTGGATATCTTTTGTACAGATTCATCTTCCTCACCGTTCATCATATATAGCATATAATGATCGACTTTGGTCGCTGATCCAATATCGAGTAAAAGCTTACCTGATATGCAGAAAAATGAGATGCCGGAAATCCCAACGAGACGGATGGGACTGCCGTGCCACTATTATCATCCAATGTAAGCCTTGCAATACAATGCAATCCACACCGGCGATTCTTCTCGCTGCCGCAGAAAACTCAATTATTAATTGACAGGTTGTTGGAAGGTCGGCCGGTACTCCGTATAGTAAAGTAAATTGGGACTGGGGTATATTTCGGACGCCCATTCTCAAAGCTTAAAAGTCCCGAAATTCGTGAGCTTTATTTCGTGGACTTTGAGTAAGAGTTTCGTAACTCAGCCAGGGCTACTTTCAGGCACAAGCGTCCAGTCCGAAACAATTGTTAAGGAGCGAGGCATGATTTGAAGAAAATATCGAATGATTGAAAGGGCTCGCGATAAAACATTCGATAATAATATGCGGATCGAATGAGTCTTGTGGTGGAAAGAATCTAAGACACCTAGATTGATCTATAATCTGTGAGTGATATTATTTGAAGTTTATTTACCGGCAGTAAAGGGAACGATGTCTGCGAAGCTGTTAGGTGTCTTCATACCTTCATACTTTCATACTTTCATACTTTCATACTTCCATACATTCATACTTCCATACCTTCATACCTTCCTTCATGCCCCCCCTTCACGCACTCATTACTCCGTATATCTTTCATACCTCATATTCCTTGGCTTTCGTACCTTCATACCTCTCATACTCTCATACCTTTCATACCTTTCATACCTTCAATACCTTCAAAGCTTTCAACCCTTTTCATTCTTTCAAACCCTTTCGAGGACAAGTACATAGGAACAAATACTTTCCTGGGGCATGTTGAGATTCTTATGTTGCGTTTGATGATATGTTTGAGATGAAATTATGCTACTGGTGATGATACCGAATCCCGAATGCCGAAGTTCAAATGTCAAATCACCTCGAAGTTCTGTTCTTAGGCCATTAGGTAATCTACGCTGACCCCCTCACCTCAATATTATTGCACCAACATGTATACTTCTATACATCGTACACATTTTTCTCATCTAGGATGATATTTTGCTCAAGTCATTGAATTGTCGATGCCCAATCCAATGCTCAAATATATCTGAATATTTATGGCTCGCACTGTTCACTCCATCATGCCATCATGAGAGACAAGATTTCCAATAGCTTGGAAAGCCGTCCGAGAATAAGGTTCCTGAGCTCTGGATCAATTCTGTACAATGCATATCTCTGAAATGGCCTCTTGTAACTTATCAAACATTGAAAGTTCTCAGTCGACTGACTTCACACGTTATGTTCCTTGGCCAACCTAGCACTTCGAGATATTCGAACCTGCCCTCTCAGTGTGAGTTATTCTTGGGAAGTAGTCGTCGCTAGTTGACATACCGAACACCTCAAATCTCTGAACATTCAATTAGCCATTTGAATAATCAACCTCCAACTGCGATGGCTCAACCTTTCAATCATTCAACCAAATATTTGAGTGCCACACCTTCAGTTGTAACACCGGACCTAAGTCATTGCATAAATAGCCCGGAAACCTCGCCATACAGGTATCCGGAGCTATTGTTAGATCAAAATGGGACCATGAGTCTCCTTCAACAGAGAGAAGCAGTGCTTCACACTCGTCCATTATTCTTGTTCACGACGTGAACAGCGATGGGTTCCGTTTTGGGAAAGAATTCATGGAAATGGCACTAGATAACAAGAGAATGATTGCTACCTATCCTTTCACACATTGTGTCTTCCCTACGATTCGTTATTCATGGGCCACTGGCGAAGCTCTTCAAGGCGAGAACCCTCCGCCATTTCATAATGAAAAGGAGGAAGATTTATATGGTCCATCTCCCGGTAAGCATAATGGGTTCACCAACGTCTTTTTCTTCTTTGTGTAGAAGTTGAACAATGAAACTGTACATGCCTAAAAGGATTGATTTAGGATTATATTAATAACGGTTTTGGGAACTTTGTGAAGCGTTCCATATCCGTGAACCCACTGTTCCTCAAAAACTTGCTAACTTCTCCATCACGCAGTCCGTCAATTTCAGAAGGATATCAACAATCAAGTCAATGTCGATTTATGGACGGCGTATGAAAAAGGCATTCATCCGAAGGAAAAAAAAAAGATCATCGAACAGCTACATGTAATGCTACAACCCTTACTTGATATAGTCGAAGAAGAAACAAGACTCGTAGGCCCGCAAAACGTATTCATTGGTGGTCTATCCGCTGGCTCTACTGCAGCACTACATGTGTTACTGGGCTTTCAGTCGGATCACTTTTTGGGGGCATTGGGTGGGTTCATAGGAATTGGCGGCATGCTTCCATTTAAACAAAAGATCATGGACTTCATGGATCCGAGCCTCATCCGTATGGACAATCCCATGGAAAAAGGGCCTGGGAATCGCGAGTTCGCAAAACAATGTTGTGAATTGGATTCGAAATACCTTAAACCTCAGTCAAATCGATGAGTTTGACTACTCGCCCAGATGTCTCCGAACTCCGATGTATTTCGGTAATATCATGACACACCAGCTCTACTGGGAGTTTGATTCAAATTCAAGCTGGGATATCATGATAAATGTCTTGTATAAAATGGGATTTCCTTGCCCTTGCTATGGCCAGGAAAAGGATAATCCCTCGAGTATATCTTCGCACATGGAAGATATATCGATTTTCTTGAAGAAGCTGGTTGTATCAAGGTGTCTGACACCCAAACATGGTGAGGCCAAAGCTAGGTGAAAGCTTTTAAAAGCAATTGAGAGATTGAGTTTAAATTCAATTATGAAGAGAAAGGGGTTTGAACATCAGGTTACATATTCATTGCAAAAAAGATTGAGAGATTAAGTTTAAGAGAGTCATAGACGCTATTTACCAATTTAACATCTCTCATCAACTTCTTCATACTTCACTTGTCCATCAGTTCTTATGTGTTCATCTATATACCCTCTTTAACTGCTATCAAACCCACCTTCTTCGTGAAAGTTTATAAAAACAATTAGGCGGTGTCCGCATCGCCAAGCACCTCCCCACCTTCCACATAAGGTAAATAAATATACGCGGCCAAGAACATGTGCCGAGATGATTTGCTGCTTATCAACCATATCTTTAATTTTCAGGGACAATGTCCCTGTCCTGAGTAAGGGTCCTTTAAGCCTTATGTGTGCCAAGAATCGGGAATTGCAGTTGGTGGAGTCTAAGTCTACTTTGGGAAGCTCAACACCATCGTGAAGATTCATGGTTTTGGAGTGTGTGGGTGAGAATTGATATGATAGGATGGATAGATGGATAGATGGGGAAACAGCTAATTGTGGCATGTATGGAGTGGATGGGATGTAGAAAGTATGTCGAGGTGATTGGGATTGCTTTATTCTGGCAAAGGATTCGGGGTGTAATGTCAAGGTATTTGCAGGACGCCGAGGCCAGAGATTAAGATGCGTATGGGTTTGATATACCCTCTTCGTTCTTCGACATGACTTATCCATAAATTATAAAAACCCTCATGATGCCATCTCACGTTCTTCTCTTCTCCCCTTTTCTCTTCACCCCCTTTCAAGATATAAAGTACAACTATACTTATCACGGTCAAATTCAATTCATCATGATTCCAACTCTTCTCCTCGGTGTTCTAGCCACGGGACTTCTCGTTCACGCAACTCCAGTTCCGGCACCAACTGGTGTTCCAACTACGGCTACTGCTCAGACTGAACTTGCTGCTTTGACTGTGGCTGCGGCTGGAAGTCAAGATGGTTATTCAAGGGATTTGTTTCCTCATGTATGTTTTCCATCCCATCCCTCCCTACCCCCACATATTCCCCCTCCTCCTCTTCCCCCCTCCACCCCTCACAAACCAACCCAAATCAAAACTAACCCCCTCCCTCCCACAAGTGGATAACCATATCCGGCACCTGCAACACACGCGAAACCGTCCTCAAACGCGACGGCACCAACGTCATCGTCAACTCCGCCTGTACCGCCACATCCGGAACCTGGGTGTCTCCCTACGACGGCGCGACCTGGAGCGCCGCCTCGGACGTCGACATTGATCATTTGGTTCCCCTGAGTAACGCGTGGAAAGCCGGGGCTTCTGCGTGGACTACTGCGCAGCGTCAGGCTTTTGCTAACGATCTTGTGAATCCGCAATTGTTGGCTGTGACGGATAATGTTAATGAGAGCAAGGGGGATAGAGGACCGGAGGATTGGAAACCGAGTTTGAGTGAGTTTCTTTTTTCTTTTTGGGCATTTTTGAGATTTGAGGGAGGAATTTAAATGGAGGCATATGATGGAAATTTGACTGACGAAATCTAGCATCTTACTGGTGCACATATGCAAAGATGTGGATTAAGGTTAAATATGTCTATGATCTCACGATCACGAGTGCGGAGAAAACGGCTTTGACTACTATGATTGCTACTTGTTAGCTGTCACTCTCTTGATTTATTGCGATGAAATCTAGTAATTGTGTTCGAGGATGACGTGGAATAACTGAAGTAATGGGACAGGACTAGTCGTGGGGATTGGGGTGGAGGTTTGATGATTTGCGTTGTGATGATGGTTTGAGGAGTCATGGGGTTGAATGATTTTGGGTAAGCTATGAGTGAAGGGAATTTTGGGGATGAAAAAGAGAAGGGATGAGCCAAAAAATCTTTACGACTCGCTTGAGATGAGCAAAAGGTTTAATATTTGACACTATCAACTATCAGCTATCAATCCACATGATGATCACATAAACATTTTGATCTCATGATAAATTATTGATATGTTACATGTTGCTAAGATTAGATATTTTCATCGTCGTCGTCATCCAGCTTCATTAGACATCCCATCCGTTAATTTCATTCCTCATTGCCTATAAATCGTAAGACTTGGACTACCCGGGGCCGCCGGCGCAGAAAACTTGGTCTGCACAAAAACCTTCTGCATGCCATCCTCCTTCTTCTCAAACTTATAATAAACATCATCAAGTTCATCGAGCGAAACCCGATGTGAAACCATTTGAAGGGGATCAAATTCATTCTTCTCAATCATTTCGAGAAGTTTCTCCCAGTACATATGTACTGGAGCTTGTCCATTACCGATGAGACGGATACCGCGCTCCATTAAACCTCCAATGTTGAAATGATTCGTGTAGCCGACGTAAACACCGGTGATACCACAACGTCCGTAATTTTTAACGGAGGTGATCATTTCGTTGATGATTTCGGAAGTATCGGTTTCCATACCGAGCAGCATCTCGAAGTAATGGGCCCAGCCCTTTGCGTATTCACCTGCTACGCATTCTAGAGCGACATCTGGCCCGCGGGGAACCATTTCCTTTAGTTTGGTGGCGACTGAAGTTCCTCGAGGAAGTTTGCTGAAATCGAGGAGTTCGACTTTGGGGATCTTGGATTTGACAAAGTCTAATCTCCAGTTGCTGTCGATCATGATGACTCGGGATGCACCGTTCATGAAAGCAAATTCGGCACACATTTGTCCGATTGGGCCTAGATATTATTAGAACCAAACGATTAATTGATGATGAGAACCACTTACCAGCACCCCAAATAGCAACAACATCTCCCTTCTCAACTCCAGTATCGACAACACAGTTCCAAGATGTACAGATAACATCTGATAAGAAAAGACCCTTTTCATCTGGAACATTTGATGGAAGCTTGAGAAGATTGACATCTCCAAATGGAACTCTGACATATTCTGCTTGACCACCGGCAAATCCACCTGTGAAATGAGAGTAGCCAAACATTCCAGCTGTTCTTCCTCCGTACTATTGGTATTAGCATCTGATGTCGGATGAACGACTAAGATCGAAACATACCATTCCATTTTCAATGGTGTTACTATTCGTCTTTTCACATTGCGACGATTGCTTCTTCTGACAATAGTAACAATCTCCACACGCAATTTGAAAACTAGCAACCACACGATCACCCTTCTGTAATCCCTTTACACCTGGTCCCATAGATTCTACTTCACCACAAAATTCATGACCAAGAATATCTCCCTTCTCCATCTCTACAACAGAGCCATGAAGTAAATGGAGATCACTTCCACACACAGTACTTCCCGTGACCTTTAGGATCACATCCCTATCTTCAACGACTCTTGGTTTTGGTACTTCCTCTGTTCATAGAAAGATATATTAGATATGTGAAGCTGATACTGTCAACCAGAAAAACTCACGCATCTTAACATTATTCTTCCCCATCCAACACAGAGCCTTCATGGTCTCGCCACTTGGATCCGCATACTTTTGACGATCCCTTCCTGGGTTTGTGATATCCTGTTCGGTGGTAGCATTTGTATCATGACCGATGACCTTCTCAAGGAGAGCTGCTGCTTGACTGAGAGCCATTTTGAATAACTAATTCAACTGATTGATTGTATCGGTGTGATATTTGATTTGATTTCTTAAAGTAATTGATGGAAAAGAGAAAATAGATGTGAAAATATGGAATTCATATATCGAAATGTCAAAATGCGGGGGAGAAATGATTGTTGATAAAGACATCGGAGGAAATACTCCTTACCTACCTACGTCATATTGGTAGTCTAATCAAACGACGTCAGTCAATAATTTGAGATTGTTTGATACCTTGTATATCTTCTTGACATCGAGGTAATATCTTTTTTGCTTTATAATTGCTTTATCATGCTTTGTAAAATAGCCCCTTCATTTTCGTATCGTGATAGACGAGATGTTCATCAATCATGGCGATGAGTGAGAAATTGGGATTTGAGATGTGTGAGATTGGCAGGAGGATGGAATGATGAGATTTTGGGCAACAAAAATTTGCTAATCACGTGTAGGTATACGTGACAACATCCTAAGGTATACAAGTGAAATATATCAGTCACCATAATGCACTTAATTTAACATCTCCTCCAATGGCTCGAGATCTCGCTGGTCGGTTTTAACATACTTCGTTGTATCAGGGGAACGGGAAACGAAAGGAAGATATCTCGCACTGTTCAATATCTCTCCATCAACAACTTTCACAATAACTACTCCATTACGAAGTATGAGAAAATGATAAATGAGAGAAAAGAACATATTGTATCGCTCAATGTTTAATACCCCGCTGGATAATCGCTTGAGCATTCACGTCGTCACTGGAGGAAACGAACATACCCCAGAAGGATATTCTCATTCTTCCAACCTCCATTCAATCTTCCCAACGTCTCCCGGCCCCGAGGAACCAAAACCTTTGTCATCTCAGTGCTGGTGCGTGGCATTGAGCCCCAATTTGATCATATATATAAACATCCACGTGCTCTTCTCTGGAGTAGATCGATACTATATGTTGGTCAACATGACCCACCATTGTCACACCTCCGCACCAAGACTTGACTCAAGGCATTCGGTACATTGAGGTATTCTCGCATCGTAGCTACAAAATTGATGAGTTGTGCTGTACAATCATGCTTCAAATAGGAGCATAGTTATCTTCTACGCGCCGCACAAGCTCCCATATACTTTCTCCTTCGTAGATTCTCACCCGCAATCTTCTTTGCAAACTTTGAGATTCTTCGGGATCAAATCTACCGCGCACATTAGTTCATGGTTCTACGAACAGATGGACATTCAGATGTTGTATTTGTAAGCCTACCCGACATAAGGGATGCCTAGATGGAATAAGATAATCATTCCTCTTCCACCAACTGTCCAGGAGCTTGTCCGCCTGCTGTGGGTAGATCTGTAAACATAGCGTGATTATTTGCGGATAAATATCCTGAAATTCTTGATCCCGCATTTGAGTTGTGGCGCTTCAAGAGGCGACTCAGCACACTTCGAGCAAGGCAAAACTTTATCACATTGCGAACCTTTATTTTGAAGCTGGCATGGAATGCATGAGTAGAGATACCGGGCTCTGTTGATGTGAGAAGTCATTTTCTGTATGGTTTTAGGATTATGGAAAGGTTATATTTATGTAGTAAGAGACTTTCCTATTTATGTCTGTTGTTTCAGCATTTTCTGCCTTTGATAATAAGTACTATGATAGCTCGTTCTAGAGTTGGTAAACTATCATGAGGTAATTGCGACCAAGTGCCTAGCAATCTCAACCTTCTCGTCGCGTTTCTTTCGCAGGTTTTCATTCACTTCGATGCCTCTTAAACTCAAAGACTTCATCATCGAATACTTCTCGCATATACAATCTCTCCTCGATCTAGCATACCACCTATCAGTGCTTCCTCACCTTCAATCTTCGTTCTCCTAACAAGAAACTCCAAATGAAGATTATCCGTTAATCATGTTTCCCTCCCAATTTGTCATGCGTCTCATCAACTAGCATATACCATCAATGTGACAATTGGGAAAGGCGGTAGATTACACTCCAATTCCTGTAGAAGCTCCCACATATCACCCCTTTTGCTACTTTCTGTGTATCTACTAAATCTATAATATGAATCAACTAATGTATTGCTGCGTTCCCCCAGAAGAATGGAATTTCAGCGCATCCGCTAGCATCGAATGATCGATACAATTGAGAGAATAGATTATGCCCAAATTCACGATATCTCTTGCCATGCCATTTTGTTTTACGAGCTCTAGCTCTTGTGTCTCTGGAAGAACGTGGATACAGAACAAACCGAGCAACAGATGTTCTCCCGCCACCATGTGGCATCTTAAATTTCAACATGAGATTGATTATGTTGACGAAGATTGAGGGAATGGCCAAGGTGTTTCCATTCTATGCCCAGGTGCTCCGAGTAATTATTATACTGGTTGCTGGTTTTACAGACACCAGAAAGAATCCTTGTAAGCCTTAAAAGGGTAGCTCAATTCTACGAATCCTTCCCTTCACCTGCCAGGGGCCACCAAATAGTCCCACGCTGACATACTCAACACCCTCGTTGTCATAAACCCTAGCATGAACAGTTTCTCCGCCATCAAAGACACTTCCGACTAGTGCATCTTCGCCTATGATCTTGGTTCTTCGAACGAAAAATTCGAAATGCAAGTTCTCCGGCAATCGATATTCACGTTCTACTTCACCTGTATTGATTCATAGTCAGCATGTGTTCTGTTACAAAGCCAGTGGTAGGTTAACTTACGTTGAAGGCCATTAAGGAGCTCATGCATATTTTTCGTCTCATCGGACTCAAAGTAGCGACTGAATCTATAGGACGTGAGTCCATGACAGCATCAAAACAACTCAGATCGTCACACTTACCCCCGACCTAATTCACAGGATCGATTTAATTGGAAGAAGAGTGTGGATCCATATTCACGATATCCCTTTCCATGCCACTTAGGCTTACGGGGTCGAACGCGAGTGTCTCTTGGATAGCGAGGATTTGGTACGAAGCGACGACGAGATGTTTGTGCGCCATACATCCTGTGATGATTTGTTGGAGTAGGAGAGCATTTGAAATTGGGTTGATGGGGAGGATCTTAAATTTATGTTGGAGGTTTTTCTACGGCATGCGTTACAAAGTGAATCACCATGTTGGCGCTGCAGCCTGCAAGATTAAGTAATTTCTGTAGGTGAATGCAAATTACCGCTCGGTTCCATGAATATTCACTTTTTGGTTCAGTTGCTCGATTCACCGCAATTTTTCCCCTCTTGAGAATCTTTGGTTCTCGAGCGTTTGGATTCTCGATCCATTGCACTTCAACAGATAGAAAATACCAATAGCTACCTTCATTCGAGTGAATTACCTCTATTAGCAGGACTAGATCAAAGAATATTGAATTTTCGAGCGATATATTCCCTGCTTTGTGATTTGAATTTGGCATTCGTTTGTTCGTTCGTTTGCGCCTAGGTGCGGCTACATGCATTTGGTAGCTTCTCAAATTGAGAACGGGCACCATCGATGAACCAAAATTTTTCGTCCAATGATATTACATTCTCTCCGTTTGTTAAACTCTCAAGAGTATGTTTTGTTTCGTTAGATGCATAAGTCCAAATAATGAGGCTGCCTGCATGGTGGAGGTTGTGTCGTAAGTCATGGTAACCTATTATTTCTGCTCCAACTCCCACTTCCACATAATACTCTTTCTACACAGTTCGATTAAATCAAAGAACCATGGCGTAAACAGAGATCTTTACTACTGCCAGTACGGTACCATACCCTTCCAAAGAACTTTCAGGAGGAAGTGCTGTTGTTTCCATCATAATTCTATTGGTATTAGACTCCTAGCTCAACCGCGAGGCTCCTTAGCTTTGTCCCGTCGAAGCAGCGTCTTGAAAGTCTAGCGCTTTTCACCCCTGTTGTGTACGCTAGAACTATTCGCCATTATCCTCTACTTATTTTCGTGGGACTTTCAGGAAAATTCCTCATCGGGATGTCATATGCATGTTGCTCTTCAAGCGAATTGGAGTGCCTGGAGGGTCTGCACCCATATCAAACGGAAAACGTTAACTCCCGCAAGCTACTAGGGATTCTGCCGAGAGACCAGAATGGGAGCTGGCTATTCCTATGGCTGCAACTCATTAAAGCGATAAATACCGATGAAAGTCCTATCACAAAAAGGCTCGCGCGGATCTACCGGTGTAATCGAATCTGCATGTAGTAACTTCACCGTATATCACAATCACACCTTTATCACTATTTAAATAAAATTGAAAAGATTCTGGAGCAAAACGAAAAGCATATAGCCTTTAATAGTCGGTTTTCTTAAAGCCGATTGGTTCTTAGTCGGGAAAAGCAAATGTCCCTGGCAAGTAAATTGTCCCCCTTTAATTTTGCTAGAAATTAAGCAAAATATACGAAATTATTAAAAAAATTCTTATTTTTAATACTAATTTATCAACTTTGAAGATATTTTAATAATTTTTATATCGTTAGATTACTAAAACAATTTTGAATTTATTGATATAATAATTATTATATTAATTCAAAACTAATAATATTATTAATAAATTTATAGCTTGGGGGATAATTTGCTTGCCGGGGACATTTGCTTTCCCCGATTGGGAACCAATCGGCCTTAAAAGAGCCGACTATTAGACTAGATATTTTCGTCCCTTCTTCTATATTTTGTAATAGGGCAGCGGAGGTAATTTCACTACTGATCCCGATTAACACCATGATTATATTCTTCATACGTACCAACGGCGTTGCAAAAACAGACTGGGATCACCGGGGAAGACTTTTCTTTGCATCTGCAACATTGCTACTGGTTATGTATCTGATTGGAACTGCTGAGAAAAGCGGGTATGATTTTGTGCAACCGTATTTCACGAGGACGCATGATTTGCATGTTTGGTGTTTATTATGGAACATTGCATCTTATGGATTGGATGCATGGGACTGACTACGCACGGAGCGGTAGGGAGAAGGAAGACAAGGACCCCATGACCTTTGACAGTGAAAAATGAAATGAGAAGCATATATATGTCATTAGATCGGACAATATCTGGGGTTTGAAATAGCTGGCGGGAAAAATCAATTAGTTCTGGTGAATTATCAGTTCAGTAAACATTCTGCATTTCACATAGGTTTTGATATAGATCCGAGAAATTGAAAAAAATAGTGATAGACAGTGCACTAGCATATATGAATTTCATCCAGTCATTCTGCTACCTCGAGCTTAGCCAAATACTCTATTGCCCTCATACCTCCCGACCTCATAGACATTTTAAGTTGTGTGAACAACAGCCAAACGCCGCATCTACCTAACGCCACCCAAGGATATAAAAGAACCGCCATCAGAAGAATGTTAAACTCATTGATCATCTTTCATGTTAAGCTCATCAAAGTCATCCAGCAGCTCATTCATATCGATCTTTGGTGTCTCATCTTCACCATCACTAGTCTCCGCTACACTCATAGCATCCGCCTCCTTTTGAGCCTGTTGAGCCTTGTACAATGCAAGTGTCTGTCTCAACTCATGATCTTCCTCAACATCCTGTAAGAACATCTCATAATCTCTATCCATCTTCTCTTGATCTTGCTTCTTGGGTAAGACCTCTCCTTCTTCTTTACCCATACGCTTGAGACGCCAGTTCCTGTTCTTAGACTTCTTCTTTCTTGCGTACAATTTCTTGACGAGCATTACGTCGGGAATTTTTGAGGAATAATTGTTGGATTCTTCGAGGGCGTCGTATTGAGGGCTGTTAAAATTGGTGCCCGTCATCATATATCCCATGACAGAGTCTCCTGGATGAACTACATTTCCGAGATGCGTTCTTGTGTAAAAGGTTTTGTCGTTTGATCCGAGGTCAGATGCGCGAGCAACGGTAGCCTCAGCAAGTGCCCATCGTCCCTTTGTAGGTCCAAGAGGCTCAATATCCATAACGATAAATTCGACCAATTCCTGCACATCGGCCAGAGGCTTGAATGGTGCACGCCAGTATATAGGGCAACTGATTTCCGCAGTCTGGAGAGATTGTGGATCGAGAATGTTGATAGAATTACCAATTCTGTAGCAGAGACCAAGAGGAGAAATATTTCCAGCAGACTTTGCCAACTTAATCGGAAGCGCAACCAAATCGTCCTTACAAATCGGGACCAGCTCGACGGAGAATGAGAACTTGTAGGATTTGGTAGATGTGTGAATATCCATAGAAATGAGTTCCTGGGATTTCTTTGCTGTAATCGGGGCCACGGAGCCCAAGAAGTCGACAAACTTTTCCGCCGAATTTCTTGCTGCAAAGAAAAAATCCAAACCATCCTTCACTTCCTTGATATTGATAGTATCCTTATGTGCACCATGCTTCAAGATCAACTGCTCCAAATACAAGAAAGTTCTCTTGTGAGGAACCTTTTGTCTGACTTGCACACATGCCCTCCATGTATTCGCAGTATAAGATTTCGCACAATCGGGACATTGTTGATAGGCAACAACATATTCGACCTCAAATGCCTGTTGCAACACCACGCCATCGGATACCGAATCTTGTATAGTGAGCTTGACCTTAATTCTTCGAGAATGGGGTTCCGTCCAAATGAAGCTCGCGTCGATAATTCTGACTTTGTGTAAACCTCTAAGCTTCTTTAGACACAGGGCAAGAAGTTCTCGGGATTCGAGTGAAGCTTGGATCCAGGTTTGAGGTGGTAGTAACCAGCGTTCGCAATCTCGGCAGAAGTGTACGGTGGCTTCTCTTTGAATACCTTGCGATACATCGACAGTAAGTTTTACACAGTCATAACAGAGTGCGCCGGCGGAGGTTGTTCCATCGATAGCAGCGCCACAGTTACAGCAGAGAATACTTCAAAACTATTAGCAATGGAGACCCGGAGATTTCGGAGAAAGACACTTACGTAGCACCAGTCTTTTGCTCTTCTCCCTGAAATCTTGAGGCAATAGATACCGGCGCGTCGTCAACATCCATAGCAGACATGATGGCGGTATTTTCCTAAGACTTTTTCTTTTGATGGTGGAATTTTGATAGAAGAGAAAATTAGTTGCCCCGCAGAAGAGATAAACTATAGAGAATGACGCTCGCTACGGTGGACCAATGATTAGTACGGATGACCTTAGTGACCACTTGAACACTCGATTTCTCAGCATGATGAGCCCTGGAGTCTGCTGAGTGGCCAAATGAGGCAAAATTCAAACAAATCTGAAGTTACTATTCATCTCAAAAATAACGATAAAAGTGAAGCCCACCTGAGTTACTGCTTCAAAAGTTTTTTTCTCTATTTACACGTGATTCAAATGAGTGAGCCCATCACGTGTAATATTACTCCCCCTCGCGTCTAATAGGTATTCGGCGGAGAATCCAAGACGTTTAGAGAGCTCATCTTGATTCAGGTACAATATCATTTTTGTAAGCAGCGGATAAATACAACTTTCTCTTGATCTATTACCGATATCTCCACTCGGCAGCTCTGCAACTCGGCAGCAGATTCCAATTCGTGATCGTTTGGCACAATTGCACCATCATTCTCCGACCAATAGCCACCCTGATATCTTAAAGATCATCTACACCAAATTGCGTGTCATATCTCTTTGCTTGCGCATTGGACGTCTCGAGCGCGTTACTATTTAATCGTTATCTTTGATTAGATCTTGCGGAGTAGTCAGTGAGGAGAAGCCCCAATGAGAACCATGTATGATGTCGTTATCCAAGCATTGACGGGCTCGATATGGATATGGTAGGTTTGGCGAACGAGGGATACTCAACTTGTGTTGTATTTAAGCCTTGTCAAATCCTGTCCGACTGAGAAAACAAAGACTCTGGACTTTACACTCGAGGTCAAATAACTCAAGGTCGAATAGGTACATCCTCAACAACAGCATTAAGCACAATGGCACCTTCAGCAACTGAAACAGTCACTCTTCCAACTCCAGTGAAAAAGCCTACGATTACCAGGTCCACTCGTGACGAGCTTGGAAACTATAAAGAACTTTCACCCACGTCATTTGATAAGGAAGTCGAGGAGAAAGGAGTTGGTGAATTTGCTGCTGCGTCGGTACGTATTCCGAAAGATCCATCCATCAAGAGTAGTCTAATGAGATCTTAGTACCCTCATTATCTTCCAACATGGGATGATGTGACATACCCACCCCTTGAGACTTTCGACCACAAAGACCATGGACTGGATGCCGATACAACCTATCCAGAACTACTTGCCCCAGGTGTAGAGGCGACCGAACTGACACCAGCGATGGGTACAGAAATTAAGGGTGTACAATTGAGTAAGCTGAGCAATGCCGGTAAAGATCAATTGGCTCGATTTGTTGCGGAGAGAAAAGTCGTAGCTTTCAGAGATCAAGACTTTGCAGATCTACCAATAGCCGAAGCTATCGAATACGGCCGATATTTTGGAAGACCTCATATTCACCCTACATCTGGTGCTCCAGCTGGGTATCCTGAAGTCCATCTAGTACACAGAGCAGCTGGCGACAAGACAGCTGAAAAGTTCTTCGAGACTCGAACCAATAGTGTAGCATGGCATTCAGATGTTACATATGAGAAGCAGCCACCAGGAACAACTTTCTTATACGTTCTCGACGTCCCAGAAACCGGAGGGGATACTCTTTTTGCCAATGGTGTCGAAGCATATAATCGACTGAGTGATTCTTTCAAAGAGCGTCTGCATGGACTCTCTGCAACACACTCTGGAATTGAGCAAGTGAACGCTTCTCGCTATAGAAACGGTATTGCTCGCAGGGAGCCTGTTGTGAATGTTCATCCTATTGTCCGAACGCACCCTGTGACTGGAGAAAAGGCACTGTATGTAAACAAACAATGTAAGCATAATTATCTTCCACTTTTTATGCTCAATGCTGACCTTCCTTTCCCAGTCACTCGAAATATCGTTGGGTTCAAACAAGAGGAAAGTGATATGCTATTGGTAATACCTCCTCGATATTCGCATCCAATATTCACGATGATCTAACTGTTCCATAGAACTTCTTATATGACCACATCGCACAGGGAGCCGACTTTCATGTAAGAGTCAAGTGGGCACCGAAGACTGTGGTCGTATGGGACAATAGAGTGGCAACCCACACAGCTCTTGTTGATTGGTCGGGTGGAGCTCGTAGGCATCTCGCACGTATCACACCGCAAGCTGAAGCACCATACGAGACTCCTTTCAAGGCATAAGAATCCACAATTGGTCGTTTAGCTATGCGTCTAATGAATTAGTTTCTCATAGTCCATAATTGACTGCATGCCGTGTGAGACTCGTGAATCGTATGCGATTTAAAATAGTGATTACAAAATCAACACGTAGTTTTCAACTTATGCTTAGAATGTGGGTATGATATCAAGCTTCTTTTGATCTTCTTCCTCCTTATTCTTTTGTAGTTTTGCCTGCGCGATTCGTCTTGCTATCCTGTCTTTAGTATTGGAAGGATGAGATGATGAATCTTCCATAGGTGTTTTGGTAGGTTGGAAAACGTTGTTACCGAGAGTCGCGGAAGTTTTCGAGCTTGGTAGCGCACTAGACTTCGCTGGCCTTGGTCCAATCAATGTGGCTGTTGGTTTGGTATACACAATGTCCTTTTTGGTACTTATTCTAGAGGACGAAAAATTCGGAGCCGAGATAGGCCCATCGAGATCGTCACCATCATCTTCGGAAGCCGTAGAATCTGGATCCAGATCTATAGATTTGGTCTCTCGTTTTATAGTTGGAGAAGTTGCGCGTTGTACGGCTTTCGTTTTGGAAGGTTTGCGAAATCCTGCAGCTGCTCTCGTAGTTTTGGTGGGAGAAGAGATCTTCATCAGTGATATTCCTCTTTTCTTCGGACTTGTCATCAGACCATAAAGTGAAGTTCCGACAAAGGGCAAGGTTTCTTCATCACTATCATCCGAAACTCCGGCTTCTTTCTTCCCGACTAATTTCTCTAAGATATTTCGTTGATCTTTCGACCTTGTAACCTCGTCGGCCTTACGCTTGGTCGCATCAGGCATTCTACCGACAACCGGCCTTGATATGGAATTGATAGTATCGGCATTTCGTGTTTTGGCTATTTTTCCAAGCCTTTTGTATTCAGCCGTGTGTAAATGTACTGTAAATGACTTGGCTACCGTCAAAAACTCGTCTTCAACGATGCGATATTTATCGTCATACTCTTCGCCTTCCTCCATGAAACTAATTACTTGATCAGCAACGTATAGATAGATAGTCTTATATAGGACCAACCTTTCAGAGGGAGGTTCGGGTGGAGGTGATGTAGATGGTTCACGACCTGTATCGAAATTAGTAAGAGATCCAGAGCACCGACTAATCACCGGGGTGCATACTAGGATTTTGAGCTTTAACCTGCTTGCGCGGAAGGTCGGCATCTTCATCACTGTCTGAAGGAGATGCCTCAACGCGTGGGCGTTTCGTAGACCTGCCTACTGATGCAATATTCTTCTTCGGATGATTTACTGTAGTCGAACCACCCTTGGTCTTCCACGGAAGTGTTCTCATGACTCAATCAATGTCGAACTTTGCCGTAAAGTAAATGTTTGATAAATACAGGCGTCGTCGTTTTTTGCCTATAGTGAATGGCTAAAATAAGGTACAGAAGGGGTATGATACAATCTTTATCGAGTTTCGAGCCTAAGAAAATGACAGTGCGGTAGCTATCTGCGATGCGAACGCGTAGAGTTAAAGCTAATGTTGTTGTACGTCAAATTTGTGGTAAGATTGTGCCCTCAAATTCACTTTTCCTGGTTTCATTCACCAAGAACTGCTCCTCGTATCGGTTAGTCCTTGGATTAAACGATCTGATTTCCTGGGGGCTTCCGCAATATGACTGAGATTGATTGGAATATCTTAGGCGGCAGTAGAGTTGAGAACCAGTGAACTACTATTGATTCCTCCCTAGTCAATACTCTAATGAGTAAGTAACACTGGTGGCAAGCCAGTTGAATGGCGCTCGTAATAGGAAAGATACTTGACTGAAACTATCAAACGTATCGAAACAACCATGAAAGATTCGCTAAGGCAAAATAGTTCAACAGGAAGTGATAGTTGATCAGGGTTGCTCTTCAATGTTGATGAATCCCTCAATGACCCTAAACATGTAAAGGCCGAATAGCTATTGATCGAAATGTTTCGTTGTATGTCTCGGACAAACCGTCATCCGTCGGCAGCAGTCAAGTTTGGAGCGCAGAAATTCTTTTCCTGATGGAGAGATCCCAACCTTCCATCCAAACTTCCGAAGAAGACGGCGCCAAAAGCTTCTGTTCCCGAACGATATCGTGTGAAGTATAACCAGGCCGTAGTGCAATGCGTTTACCGGTAAGGAATGCATTCACCATAGGTCCTTCCTCAAAAGATTCCTTAGCGATTTTATAAATGACCCTCCTCGCATAAGTATTCGCCTTTGATTCTCCAACCAACAATACAACCAAAACTGAAACGAAAGAGAAATCACTCGACCCTCAATCATACAACGCGTTCCGTTCTGTCCGTCATACACGAGCGCGACAATACCACAAAGGGAAGAGCCAGCGATATCTGATCTAGTGATGGACCATTTGTTCCATAGCTAGTTCAATGGTTATTGCAATAATATCTCAAGTCTTTCTTGAAATCGGCGAAACCCTGTGTCGTTGTTGTTTGGGAAAGAGATTCTGTGAGATTCAACTTCTTTTTCCGACCAAGTACCGTCGCGATTCTGATATTGCCGCGTCTCACCGCAGCGCGATTTGACAGACATCACATGACCTATCCGATATAAGACCCACTTTTACAGGGCCTGAGCACCCCAGAATTGGACAGAAGCTTCGATGACTGTTCTAGAGCTCGGTGCAGCCTCATAGCCCTACAGTCAGGTCAATCTTTCGAGCCGAGCCCTTTGAATAACAGATTCCAATAAGGACAGATCTAGAAAAGCATATAGGAAGTAGCCAGACTTATTCTCATAAAACTGACTCAACTCAACTCTCCTCTCCTCTCCTCTCCTCTCATACAAGTTTGTGAACCTACTGTTTACAATTGCACGCACTTTTTTCTCCTATCTCTTCATTTGCTATATATCGGCAATTCAATGTTCAGACGTCAGTTCGATATCGAGAACCGTCCGAGGACGAAGTAGGTGGAATACAATGCCTTCTACTAGCAACAAGAAAAGCTTCTCCATGGATGAGGAAACGATGGATCAAGAATCTCAGCATGATTCATCCACAGAAGATATCAATCTTCCTCACCAAGCTCCCTCCACCACCTTGACGAGATTTGGTGGTGTACAATTGCCAATTGAACAATCAAACAATCAACAATCCACTCTCTTCTACCTCTCCTTGATCGAGGCAAGATGTAAGGCACAAGCTTTGACCACATTAAACTCTGGTCGTGCACCAGATGATCAGTTGCCAGAAAACCATCCAGATATCCGACGTTTAGCTCAGGGTCTCTTTAGCCATATGGCAGGCGAGCTTCGTAAATCTGGGGTACTTCCTAGAGCAGATGAGCTTGCAAGTCGTCAATTTGCGACTTTACGTGAGGGTTACCTTTCGACCTTCGATTCGATTCTCACAAACATTGCATCGCAGCGCGTACAGAATTCAACCTTTAGTCAAACCTCCCCCCTTTCTTTAGCATCATCTTCATCAATTGGTATATCTCGCTTTGAACCTTCAAATCTCAATGTCGCAATTATTCCCAAAAATCCTTTCTCGTCGGCTGCCTTGACTGCAAACCCCTTCCAATATAGATCAATCTACAACAGAGAATGGGAACAGATCAGTCTACTGGGGAAAGGTGGTTTTGGTGCGGTCTACAAAGTCAGACACAGGGTTGATGATCTAGAGTGCGCTATCAAGAAGGTAAGCAAGCCTGAGTCACACTCTCAAAGTCAGCGTTTTGAAACTCCCCTCCTCCTCCTTCTACTCTCATCCTCCCCTCCTCTCCTAGGCCCTAGGATAAACTACTATATCCTGTAGATTTCTGATCTATCCTATCCTCTCTCCCAACAAAAAGGGCATTTCTCTTCATCATGATAGGAGGAGAGGAGGTAATATACACGTCCCAATATCATATATACATATTAAAAAATCAAAGTAACTTTCATTAATATATAATGGAAATAACTTCAGATTCCAAGTTACAATAATACTTGAAATGAAGGAATTTCTTACTCTGCTCTTCTTCCCCCTCCTAATCCTACTACATCCTCGATTTTTTTATTTCTCCTAATCTTCCTCTGCTTCAAGTTGAAGCACTCCTTCCTCTCCTTGAGTTAAGGGGAGGAGAGAAGGGGAGTATGAAAACGCTGCGCTCTCTGATATCAAATTCCGTTCGGACAATCAGCTCCGTTCAATTGTCCAGCTCTGTTTAAATGTTACATTACTGATATACGTATTATCTAGGTCATCATCACACCAGATCAGCTACGCAAGGTTGATACAGCAGCACTGTTGTCGGAGGTAAAAGCATTGGCTGAACATAAGCATCCCAATATTGTGAATTACTACGGCTGTTGGATTGAAATGGGCAATGTGATTGTTCCATCAGAGAGGCGGTTGATGGACGCTGATGAGTCAAGTTATCTTTCAATCAGTATGAGGTGAGATATTCTTTGCTCTTGTCTTCAGAGTTTCAAATTTCCCGACTGCAATGAACCCATTTGGTGCATTGTGGTCAGAGCGTGTCCCGAGTCAATTTGTAACCAATATTTACTTGGGAAGTTGGATTAATTAGGAACAGCGATCATGTCTAATATAGATTTCAGTCCGGAGTAGTGAAAATCTTGTTTGCATTGCGATTGTACTGACAATAATTGGTAGTGAAGCAGAGCAGTCAGAAGACGTAATTGGAATGCAGGAAGACCCTACTTTCAACATGACTGACTTGCGTCTCGATATGGAGAAGGAGCTAGAAAAGGAAAATAGAAGACAGCGACAAAGAACTGGTACTGATCAGAGTTTCTCAAATCATTTCAGTGGAGGTGTTGTTTTTGATATCTCAGATTCAAAGACAGCAACATCTAGCAGGGCGCCAACGGATGAAGACGAAGAGGAAGATGATGAAGAAAATGATCATGATAATGCAAATACCATTACACCACAAGATAACAGAGCTCGCATTCTATACATCCGGTTTACTGTTTATCCTCTGACACTAGAGGAATATATCTCGACCGATGAACCACAACCAGGTCACGAGTTTCCTATCCGCCACTGCTTCCATACACTTCCTACAATCCGAATTCTGGGTGCTATCCTCAATGGAGTCCAATATCTACATGCAAAACGTTTAATTCATAGAGATCTCAAACCCGCCAATATATTCCTGTCCGCAAAAAAGGATCTCGAAGCATTCGTTCCTTCCCATGACCTTATAAACGTTAGCAGAAGCGCCTGTCCTACGTGTGCTGGCTCTGCAGATCAGAACAAAGCTTACATCACGCCTTGCATCGGAGATCTCGGTCTAGCAGTCAAATTAGCAGAGACAACCGCTACTCCCGCAGCCGGTCCTTCTACTAGAGCTATAGAGCTCAATCCATCATCGCAGCTTTCTCGCCTAGGGTCAAAGCAAGCTGGTACAAAGCTTTATATGCCTCCTGGCAAGTCATCCATTGTCTGTCCCAAGCTGGATGTTTATGCCTTGGGTATTATAGCTTTCGAGCTAATTACCCCTTTTACAACGCGTACCGAGCGACATATTGTATTAAATAACATCAAATCGGGTGTATTCCCGCCCGGATTTGAAGATCATGAGATGGCGGAGGGGATCAAAGGAATGATAGCCGAGAAGAGATCTGATAGATGGGATTGTGAGAGGGTTAGGCGCTGGATTGAGGGGTTTGAGAATCGTTAGAGAGAGAATAGAGGGTAGAGAGGCGAGAAAGATGGTGAGGAGTGGGGAGTGATTATGAAAGTTGTATGATACCCGGCTAAGCGTCTCTTTTTAGAATTAAAAGCACTAGATTTCACTTGTACGCTCAAAGTAATTCGATTCTTGAGTTGCAATTGCACCTCGCCATATTCAAAGCAGCTAGCATCTTCTCGTTTGACTGTTTATTCCTTGGTCGGTTTACCGGCTCTGTAGACGACGGAATGGAAAATAAGAATTCAAAAACGATTCCAACTTGGGCGAAAAAGATGTTTTAATGATATAAATTACGTCTAAATTACCTTGGTGTTAGCACTGTTACATGGGACGATAGTCTAATTTTGAATGATCTGAATTGGAGTGTTATATTGAAATATGCGTGCTCTCTAGATCCAGCGGCTTTTCCGACTTGCACTTCCAAGTAACGAAGCCGTAGCCGTGCCTACTCTCCCGCCGTCAAGACAGCGCGATCACTTAGCAACCTGCTCGGACGACCTCGGGTGGAGGACTTGCTAACGGAACTGCCTTTGTGCTTATGATGGAATCAATGGATGACTACAACTAGGAGCAAGGCTAACGCAACAATGTTTGGTTTACCCTATGCTCGCTGATCGAATGATCAAAACCTCAAGTCAACAATTCATGCACGAAGGTCTTTGAGGTGGAATCATGAACAACATTGTGTGGGATTAGTATTCACCTGATAGGCAAAACTTTGGGGAAGATCAGATAACCTACCCAGCACCGGCTCGCGTTCACAATCTAAGTAGATTACAACTGACATGACTAGATGTGGGTAATGCAGAACTGTCCAGGTGAAGTCATAAATTATGCAAAGAGATTGATGGAAGCAGAAAATGATACAGACTTGCATGTTTGGAGGGGAGGCTGCCATACCATATGATTCCTCTTTTCCCATAAAAACACTTTCGAAATCATGATTGGCTTCAAGGTTGTTCTGGGTGAGAATATTGTTCGCCGTCCGGGGATCATAAGCTCTATGATCTGATCACGAGATTATACATATCCTATTCGCCTCAACCTCACACCTCCATCAACAATATACAATACCACAAACTAGTCTCAAAAAACTACCCGTCCCCCCCTCTCCTCTCCCCTCCGAACACGAAAGATTACATCACCACACCTCGTCGCGACCCCGCCACCCAACCCCGCATTTCCTGCATTTCCTGCATTTTCCGCCCCCACGGCGATAATATCCCAAAACAGAAGTCGTCGCCGAACACCACGTCGGAACCATGCTCGCTCACCCACACAGATGCTTATCTGCACATGCATGTGATGTGACTACGACTGTGATCGGCACATATCAATTCAATCAATGAAAGAAACCCAAATGTTCCGATTCATGCACTCCGCTATCACGCCGCCAATGTTCCATGGTTTGGGTGCGGATCGTGCATTCGGGAATTTTTGGATTCTGTGGGAACTTGTCAGGGGGTGAATGGATGGATGGATGGATGGATGGATGGGAGCCGATGGGATTGTAACATCATGAAGTTTCATTCGGTACAAATTTCTGAAAATTCAATTGAAGGATACAAAACATAGTTTAGATTGCAATAAAGTTTTGTGAGGATTTAGCTATTAGATGGAATTTAAAAATTGTGCTAATATCCAAAATCCTGAACATTTTCTCCTACTCCTTGTTTAATCCATGATCCAAATCAAGATATACGAAATAAATCATCGTTGCACGTCAGAACAATGTTCTTTCCCTATTAGTTTTTAATTCCAATCGTCGTCTCCATGCAATAACCCATCAAAATTATATCATAATGAAGTGACAAAAATCTCAACCTGGTTCATCTGCATCACCTAATCGCCCAATCCTCGCTATATAACACCTCCAGCTACCTATACAACCCAATCTTATAAAAAAGAGCATAGAGATAAATTAAGCAATATAAAATAACCCTCTAAGCCTCCCAAAACCATAAGCAGCTCTAAAAGTGGAATACTATGACTTCGAAAAACAGATGATAACAATCTAACTAGGTCTTCCCACCGTTGTTAATGATATAATTTTCGTCGCCATTTTTTCAACTCAATAATTTTGATCGCCACAAATTCAGCGGAGGCGAAAGCATTCACCATCCGCAAGATGGCGAGCCAGTAATATTGAAATCCAAATCTTTTGTTGCATATCTGAAATTCGGGGGACCTTTTTCACTTGGGACCTTTTTCACTTGGGACCTTCTTGACTTGGACCCTTTAGATATGCAACAAGACTTTAAGAAAGCATTTGATTTGTTAAAGCAAACTTTTGTATTCACTTTCCAACATGTAATCGAAATCATACTCTTCACCCATAAACAAATAGTGAATAGAGGCTACAGCACAAGAAGACACACTACCCGCAGTGAGACTTTTTACCACCGATGTTCTCATGCCACTGGCTTGATGCTCTCTTGAATAGTATGCCTCAATACTGAGGACTTGTGGCCGTACAATGCTTCTCTTCCACATTAGCCTGCACCGATTTGCACCAGCACTAGAGTCTGGTACAACTCGGGGTGTAGGCTTTCAAATTACCTACATAAAGTTTAGTCATTCAAAACTCGCGAGTGGACAAGTGTGCGTGGATCTGGCTTTCGCAAGGTGCGTTTGTCTGCGAGCTCACTTTCTCGAGTATTGATACTTTGTGATACCTTCATTCCGCCTTCATCTTCCGTCTCATTGAGCCCGAGTAGATTTTCCCCACACTATGAGGCTACCCGCTATTTCCCCAAGGGATATTGGTGGCACACTGTACCGAAGCCAAAGCCTTGTTCCCTGTCCCGTGCAGACGGTTATGCTTCGTAGATCACTTTTTGCACTTGCAGACGTCCAATGATCACCAATGCATATGCCAAGTGGATAGGAAAGAAAAGGCTGATTACATACAGCCGCTCTCGAGATTTTATTTCGTATAACAACCATTCCCCGTTATGATTTCGTCCAGAACGGCCTGAAAAATCTTTTTGAATCCTCGGCTTGCCTCAAATCCACGTGGCGAACGCGGGAAGACATCCAAATTCAGAGGTAAGATTATCGTCATCAATTTCCAATTTCGTCGTTACCACGTGGGGTATCCGTACAGGACGGGAAAAGCGTCCGTTCTTTTGCCTTTATCCTTTTCGCAATGAGTTTAGTTTCCATCAATAGAATGCAAGGTCGTTCGTTGGCTCAGCTCGTTGTTTTAGATGTTATGCAGCACAGTAGAACTGAAAATAGTATAGACCAACATTTAGGAAAGTGATCAACCCGACTACCAGGAACCGAAATTCGGCTTCATGCAGATCAAATAAGGATCCAGAGCCGTGGTTGGTATGAAGTTGCTGTGATACAAGAATGCAAGGCCCTGTTAACTGTCCTACGCATAGAAGAAAACACAAATATCGAAGAAAAACGTAAGCTTTTACTATTCAATCTTACATTCTTTTGTTGGAGGTATTAACGGAATCATGACATAAAAAGATGCCACAACAGTTAGCAACAGCAGCAAGAAAAAATAAGCATTTGATTAGGTATTATCTAATTCAGCTGAGCTTGAAATATTGATTTATGGCAATTCTTGGCAAATTTGCCAAAAGTATTTTGGGGCCTGGATTGGGCCGACCGACCCTTTTCAGGAATGGAGTTCTTGTGTAAGGCAGTAGGTCATGCAGGTAACCATATGGGAGATTACACGGAGCTTACCTTGGTGGCGTAGAAATCTAAAAAAATCGTATCGTTATGACTTTTTATATTAGTTAGAGTTTTAAGAATGCGCACTAAGTTGCATAATCAACAACATGAGATTGAAAAGGAGTTTTAGATGGGGGTCTTCCAGCCGAAATTTTGGTGGCGTCAATGGAAGTTTAAGTTGTATGATATTTGTATGAGAGCCTTGTAAGATGGGTATCGTGGCCCAATCTAATTCATTGAACCATTGGACCACTCGCCAACGTTGCTGTGTGTATGGTGCAGTGTTCATCCAGTGATTTGGTGCTGCAAACGGCGAGTAGAGCTCTAGCCTGCTCATTGGCATGATAGAAAACAAGCGCAGGTATGACAAGAAAAACCGAGTAGATGATCGTAACTTTATTTCACATCACACCCGAAAGGCCAATTTAGCTTTCGAGGTAGTCGGTAATGATGAATATGGGACCTTGCATGAGGTGGAACGAGTGGAACAATAGGATGAAGTTGACAATATCGTGTACTACAACGACGGAGACGCGGTCGCTTGAATCTCGAGTCCAGTGATATGATAGATAGACGGAAGAATGTCTAATAATGATTATATTGATGATGATGATGATGAGATGAGGTAAGGAAATTTTTAGAATATTGGTATTTCATGAATCTTTTTTAGGGAGTTATTCAAACTATTGAAGCCACAACTGTGTTGGTTTAGTTTTTGAAATTAGAATTAAATTTAGGTTTTTGCGAGCTGTCAAATGGTGATCAGGCTCAGACCATAAAGCTTGATTTTCTTGGTACCTGAAAAACGAAGTTGAAATGCAAAAGGAACGTTTGAGGCTTTGTAATTGATATATATGTAAATGGCTTTTATTGAGTAAGGGGGTGAAGGAAGATGAAATAAGCAAATAATTGAGCACCTTGATCCTTACTGAAATTCTTGTGGAGAAATAGCTAAATTATTGCCACATTTACGTAGTATAGATACAGTGGTAATCATATCGAACTTGAGAGACGAGAGAGGGGGCAGAGAGACAGATAGAGAGAGTGTGTGTGTGTGTTAAGAGAGGGGGTTCAGTACACAAGTGAGGAGATATAGTTTGTGATGGAGTAGAATAATACCTTGAGCTAGAACATATGAAACTGGATAAACTAAAGCCCCCGTCCGGAAGGACCAAACTTTTGTTGTGGAATATACGATCTTGTCGCTTCTAGTTCATCTACAGTACGATCACAATTCGATGAAGGGGGTGAAGTGTGAGGGCTGGGATATTTTATGTAAAAGCAGCTTTGAACTTAACTTTGAATTGCTCTTCAGTACAAGCACAAGCCGCCAATTCCATGACTAATCACGTTTTGATGTCCCTTTCCCTTGCAAGTTGCAAGCTGATAATCCATCCAGTCAATGGTCCAATCCCGTCAGTCCAACCAAGCGAGGGTCATTTATTTGAAAAGAAACACAGCCACGAATGCTCTCAAGGGGGTTCATCCAATCATTATCAATCAAATGATTAAAGACATCTCCTGAGTTTATTACTTGACTAGGATTAGTTCACGGATACTTTAGGGAAATCTAAATCTTTCGCATGATCTGGTCATTTTCCTCAATGTTATGTCAGAAAAAAGATCGATATCTTTTCATAATTCTCTTACAAATACTGCGGTTGTCTGGTTGTTCTATTCATAGTTCACATGATTAAAAAGCATATAGGACGGGTTACGAAGACGGAGGACTTTGCTTCCCTTGAGGGATCGAAAGAAAGTATTTCTACGTGGGTATCAACAATAAGGGAAAGCACTGTAGTATCAGAAAGACCTAAGATACGGGGTAATGCAAGTTAATTACCCCTCCCCTTTCTACAATTCCACAGCAGCGGTGAATACGATTTTAATCTGTGCCCCGACGGTCGTGACGGAAGGCTTGCGGTTTTCTCGTAAGGTTTTGAGAACTTTCCCATGGTTGAGCAACAGTCCATCTACTATCCCCACCATCTAACCCAGCTCCTCAACCAAACCGGGAAAATTTTAGAATATCCATTTGGCTACACCGGGCACAAAAAGGGAAAAGAAGTACATACTGTCCGTTCACATCAGAATTCGGATTTCCTTTCCGAACAGGCCTGTCGTTTTGTGGCGTCCAGTATCTAGTGACCCTACATCTCTAACCCTGTCTAATATGCACAATGTGCACACCTACCATAATGTAGATGACCTGACACTCCCGAACATCCAAGTGTCGATCTTTTGCCTGCAGAAACCTACCTTTACACTGCTGCCGTGATTCGTCAAGCAACACTCCAACGCCTATTCATCATCGCAGCGTCGTTAATCACACTGATGATTTGGAAGTTCACATATCACGCATTTCGATTCTAACCCTAAAATATTGGTCGAGGAATCCACTTCCCGGTCAATTAGTTCAGCAGGAGTATTAGTATTGCCTATCACGAACACCAGCTCTGGCTCCAAGCTTTTCAGCATGAGAATTGACAGCCATTAGTTCCTAAAAGAGTTGAGCCTCCCATGCTCATCCCGCTCCCCTTGCCAGCTCTGATCCGAACCCGACGAAAGCGAATAAAACGACCAGACAGAGAAGAGCAAGATTTTTTTCTCCGACGAAAGTGGTCATTTGTGCTTGTGCTATGTAGCTAGGAGAATATGTCGAAAAATTTGAGCTGCTGTACAATATTGCGCAAGAATTCTTTCTTGGTATTAGCGCTTTTTCCGAGGGGGATTATCTACAATAAAACCAGAAAACGACCGAAAGTAAGCAGACCCAGCACTATGGGAGGGAGCAGCAAATGAAGTTCTGTTTGATAATTTCCAATCACGAGAGAAGAAGCTAAATCCGGATCCAGATGATGAGATCATCAGAGTAGATGTTATTCGATAAACCCGAGATGGCAGATCAGAGAAGGAATTGATAGCCAGGGATGAGCTATTAATAAGGTATCTACTATTTTTCTCAGATAAATGAATGATCATCTCAAGTGCCGAGAAAAGGAAGAAAGGGTAGAATAAGTTTCACAATCAGTGACTGGGGATACTACGAAGTAATGAAGGGTGCTTTGTACTATATGTACACTATATGTACAAAGTCTAGTGATGTTCATTTATGCAAGTATTATATGCAAGATGTAAGTTGCCAAAGGGCAGATGATAAATTCTTCGGAATATTTTCATTTGGGCATGAATGAACGGTATGTACCGCACTTTTGGTTGGTATTCTTCGTAAGAGCTTTTTATTGTACAACCCCTGAAGAGTGTACGTGGAACTTTACGTGGGCTTTTACTGTACTAGATGTATTCTCCACGAGTTGCGATGTGAAATATGATGGATTGAAGGCAGTATAAAATATGAATTGAACAGAAAATAAAGTATACATCGTCGCAATAATTCATGTATGTGTAACTCTATTTTTCCTTGCTGTGCTGTCGATGTACTGTTAAGCATTTGCTCAACCGAGAATACCCCTTCATCACCGAAAAGAAGGGAATAGTTCCACAGAGACCTAATTGTTGGAAATGAAAGACTATGAAACGCTGCCCCTCAATCATCATCAATCTATTCGATTTCGATCTGATATTTTTCTACTCTTGTTCATTTAACTCAATCATTCTCTATAACCATGAAAGCGGAGGTGCCTTCCAGGGTTCTGGGGAATTCCGGACAGTGGATTCTCTCGTACCCGTAGCTTCTAAATAGCTTTTTGAACAAGGGAGGAGAAGAGAGTTTACAGGGTAGAGCTCTACTTAGTAGGGTATAGAAGGGATCCTTCAGATTGTTATGAGCTTTAGAAGGCTTATAGAGATACAAAAGCTTCTAATTTGTCACTATTTTTATATTAAACGTGGCCCTATTCGATCCACTAAATAGCTTCGCCGCAATTGAATCGATGAGCCTAGCAGGGGCAACTACTACCTGGGCACGTTGTACGACAATATACAGTACATCTCATCTCGCGGCCATCCATCTCACCCGTGGATCTATCCCATGTCAACTTGATTACCGAAATGCTCTCTCCTACTACAAGTAGAAAAATCAAGTAGAAAAATAATAAAATGAACAGGGTAAAAGCTCCCTTTAGAAATTTCTATTATCCTTGTAATAGAACGATCATCCCCATATAATTCCTTGTAAGCTCAAGGAAAATAAAAAGATCATTCAATAGTGACTTGTAAGAAAGAGGAAAGTTATCCGAATATTGGATTCTTCCATACCCAAAGCATAATCTCCCTCCGAACAAGGGGTCCTCATTAGAATTCTATTCGAACTTACATCCTTGAGCTTGAATGGCCTACCCTTATCCCCATTCCACTCCTTAAGTCAGAATGTCACCGCTTCTTGCAGTAAAGTTCCGTCATCCACATTCCCATCATAAACTTTTTGGTGCACCAATAGTATTCTTGTAAATTTTGTACCATCTTTTTGAAAAATCATAATAAATAATATTAATTATCATAATTTTTTAAATTCATACCATGAAGGAGCTAAGGTAGAAAGTACCTAAGAAAGTAAAAAGCAATAGAGAAAAAAAGCAAGCAATTCTGTCCAATCCAATCCTGAAGCTGGCTATTCTGTCAAAAGCCTCCCTCTCCACATTCTGAGTAAATGGGCATAGAATATAATTTTCCATTTCGATCTCATCAATTCAAGCCGCAATCGCCGACCTACAGAAATAACTACTTTCATCGAATGAAGCACACAACCAGACCCGATTAGATTTGACATTGGCTTTTCTATCCTTCGAACCGAAACTATCACTAGGTTTTCCAAGGAATCCCACATCCCAAAGCTTCTCCACGTCTTTTCCTACTCCTAAACAGAAACCTAGTCGTATGCAAGAGCGAGAAAGCGTACTTGTTATCCTCTCAAGTAGGGAATGCATATCATAGATTTAGTACACCTCTTACATCTCAGTCCAAACAACAACACACTTCTTCCTTGCCCAAGCCATTTTCGAGGTCAGCATCGAATTCGAGAAGGTCAAGCTCTAATGTTCCTACTTTGATCCCATACTACCCACCTCACTACTCATATACATAGATCTACTTCAACCTTGGTTTCTTTTTTTAAAGCAGGAAAATCTTCGCATATTTCTCGTCTTTCATAACTAGCTTATGATATTCATTTAACGACTTCGATAAAATAATAACTAGTGATTACTGCCACTTCACTTCCGACACGCTCCTTATTATATCATACCATTCATATACCATTTCGCATTAAGAACCTCCTTTCACAGCCTTCAAGTTAAATTCAGCCCTTTTTCTCCCCACTACATCTTAACTTGTGGTTTTAAGACTCTAGCAAGCACCCAAAACTGCGCAGCACTGCACCAAAATATCGACCGCATATTTTCGAACCTTACAAAATTCTTTGCCCGGACTCGGAGTCAACGAAGCATCATTGCCTCATTCCAGATCCTCCGAAGGCAACCGCCACACTCAAGCACCATATCAAGAACGTGTCGAGCCTGAATCCGAATCCTACCGCTCGAATAAACGGTTTTCAATATATACGATACACGATCGGATGAAATAGAACGCCGGAAAATAGTATACTCTTGGTTCGAAAACTATACCGAGTACCCGATAAAGAGACTTGGTATTCGCATTCTTTCGTTGGGAGTAAGCAAACGAGTTGACAAACTTTTGACTTGGCCCAGCCTTTTCGAGGCGTTTGAAGCAGTTTCCTCGAATCGTTGAAATTGGTGTGACCACAGCCATCAGCCGCCTTTGCACTCTACACGAGATCTAAGCAATCAAGAGAAAGGCCATTTGCAACAGGTCCTTTAACTTCTGGCTAACTACTGTTTCTTCTTTTGCCCAGAACAAGTTACTTAACTTACTCATAAACCATTAAGAAGTGCCCAGGCCCCACCATTTGTATGTATTTCACGCTTTACCTCTTTTATTCATTCTTATTTTCATCACACCTCCTCATCCTTGCACCTGAGAAGCCATATGTGCCATTCTATAAACGGGACTAGGGTGATCGATCACAACCTCTCCACCTCGACCACCACGCAACCTTACCACTAGGCTATCGTTGTACCCTGGGTATACCCTACTTCATCATTCTGCGCACATGCTACTTACTACCTGCTCATACTACACCACCTTTCTCGACGACAACTTGTCACCGGCACACCTGTCATGACGGCATAATTCTGAGATACGAATACTGACATTTAACTCGTAACGAACAGGTTCATTCAAAAGGTTCGACCATCCGGGTGGCTGCATATCTTCTGGTAATCCGCAACTCCTATCGAACATCCACGAAACTCCAAATTCTTTGTCCTGTACGTGCCTCAACCCATCCCTCACCATGAATGCAACTAAGCTATGAACCCCCCTCGTCAGCCATCTTGATAACATTTTTTTTGTTCTCTTCATCGTTCGTAAAGTTACTCAGGCTGATTGATCCATGAAGTTTCCTCTAGAAAATTTATCGACCCTTTAAAGTGCTTTATTCTTTTAGTTTCACGTTCCCGAGACTTTGTTCAGACGATTTACGCCTTTGCCCTAGTTATTTCTAGAGCGCGGGAACTTAAAATCGCTAGTTAAGATATTGGAAAACAAGCGTCGTGGAAAAAGGCTTCAGCTTTGAGACTATTTCTTCGACTAGCCTGTTCTATTCAAGTTCTCTTACTTAAACTCGGTATCTCATCATTAATCGTTACAAGTCACTGCGGATCGAACCCTGAATATTCCCAAGGACGGAAGAGAAATTCCACCTAAGGGTACCAAGATTCATCTAATACTTTGTTACCTGGAATTTATATTTGGAAGCTCCACTTTCAAGAGCAATTACCTTCGTCTAAAACTACTTGACCGAAAATACTTCATTCTTGCGGATCCTCATATAGATACGTAGCTCTACAGCGCGCGAGTTCTAAGTATCCTCCACGATCTCAACACTTCAAGATATTTACGATTTCCATGGACCAAACTTTCTACGATATTGTCGATATTCAATAGTCAAACTGTTTGATTCCTGGAAGTTTCTCATCCGGTGCTCTTGTCGAGTCGATAGTGTTTCTAATCTAGTTCTCTTCCTACCGCCAAACTGGCCTACTCAACTTACACTTTGTTCGACGTACGTTTGTCTTTACAACCCCTACGGTATAAGAGATATCTTTCTTGCTAATATAATGCTTCATTTCCAGTCCGAACACCTCTCCTCTGGTAGACCGATAATAATTGACGAAACTTATCCGTCACCAGAGACTACAGCCTTACACGAAGGAGGGTACGAGGGAGCCCTTGTGCCCCGGGCGGATTCCCCGACAGATATTCTGTCAATGTCTGCCTACGGAAAACCGCAACCACCACAGCTTCATGGTCAGTACGGTGAAAGGGCTCCATTTCGCCTACGTGCTATGCGAACCATGGAATCACTAACTTCAGAAGCAGGCTACGAAACTGGAAGATCATATCCTGAGAACGCATTTCCATACCCAACGTCTTCATATGGAACCCAGTCTTCAATTCCAACATCAACGCCTGCCCCAGTCTACCAAAATGCCGGACAGATGACTCCGCTAGGTTATGCATCGGGTAACACACGTACTACTTACGATGAACAAGCGGGCCCTTACTTGAATGTTGGGTCTACGCCGATACCCGAAGTTACATCATTTTCGCCTCAGCGGGGAAGTCAAGGCACTCCAGTTAGCGTCTACATAACCACTTTGTACGAGCTATTAACCTCGAACTCGCCGACTTTCTATTTGGTGTTTGGACAGCAGAAGTGCCAGGCCTCAGTAAGAAAAATGAACCAATCTGGAGGAGTTTGCAATTACATTGTGGCATGTGAAGTTCCTCAGTTCGCATCTACAAATTGGTCTTCTTCCAGGGTACCTGTATCGATGTTTATGGAAGGTGATGGAGATGTTATTTCCAAGGTTGAAGTTGGGGATTTTACTTACGAAAATGGCCCGCAATCACTGGAGGGAACTAGGAAAAGAAAGATTTCAACTGAGTCTGCGGAATTAATGAGGAGCCCGACGAAACGCAATTCCCAACAGCTAAAGCCGAAGGAAGAATTTCCTTATGCGTTTTCATCAAGTGATGGCTCGCCATCCTCTTACTCACCATACCTTCAAACAAGTTCTGCCTATAGTAATCTGATGCCTCAGTACAATCGATCTTCCGGTGCATATCCAGCTCAAGCTGCGCCTAGGAACATGGGTTATGGATATGGGAATTCATCCACATCTTCGCCGCCTACTCTGAAAGCACATTCTCCACATCTATCTACTTGGAATTCCGGATATTCGACGATCGTTTCAAGTATGGCACGAAGTCCTGGGTTACCATCGAATTCGATGCAACGATCCAATATGTCATCCTTACCTTCTCCCGGAAACCCAGCTTTGATAAGAACTTCGACGTTGCAATCTTCAAGTCCGGGTGCCACACCTCATGCAGGCCATACATACAATCCTTACCCAATGTACGCAAACAAAGCAAAATTGGAAATCAGTGGAGATTTGGGTGACATGATGGTGAACAATTGGTCCGCAGAAGAGTGGGAATCCAAGAGGCGGCTTGTTCAATTCAAGCGATCACAATCTGGATGCACAATCACGACAACTTTCAACCCAATTACAGCCGATGAACGACCACCACAAGGTGTAGTAATCAGCTGTATATACTGGGAAGAGAAGAATGATTGTTATGTCACAAGCGTGGATACAATCACTCTATTGGAATCATTAGTTTCAGCAAAGTTTACTGTGGAGGAAAAGAACAGGATACGGAGGAATCTAGAAGGTTTCCGACCCGCAACTGTATCGAAAGGAAAGCCTGACAGCGAAGAATTCTTCAAAGTCATTATGGCGTTCCCTAATCCCAAGCCTCGTAATATCGAGAAGGATGTCAAGGTCTTTCACTGGAAGGATTTAGGTCCCGCTTTGAAGAAGATTATTAGCAAATATGTGAGCACATTCTATGATTTACTGATCGATGTATTAAAGTCTCAATATGGATTAAACATGCTAACAATGAAATCTAGTCCGCTAGTCCTTCCTCAACTCTTCCACCCACACACGCTCCTGCCCTCCTGACACCAGTCAGCTCCACTGGATACGCTACGGAAGCTTCATCTGCAGGCTTACCATACACAAGTGATCATCATGGAGGAATTTCACCCCGATCAATATCAGGATCAACAACTTCTACCCCTTACAATTCTAATATTCCCACACAAAGAGCGATTTCACCGCAAAGCCAAAAATCAATAACTTTTCAAGGTGGTCCCCCTGATCTAAGAATTGCAGTACCACATGGCGCACAAGATTCAAGTCATTGGCCACAAGGAACTACACATCACATGCCTACACCACAACAACAGTATCAAGCACAACTTGGAAATGCGGCATCCGTGGCAGCAAGCGCTAGAGGCTCATGGGACTTATCGAATTATCTTGAAAATAGTCCCGCGACTGCCGCCGGCACTTCGGGATCAGGGGTTGATTATCAAGGTCAAGGTCAACAACAACATCAGACGCCGAGAAACGTTGTGGATGCTTCAATGGCTGGCGGGGGTAATGGAAGTCGCGCTTTATCTTCCCTTCAGCATCAACAACAGAGTCAGCAGATACCGCGTACGTAAATCGTGAATCGATTACGCGGTCCTATCAGATTGAAGTATTGAGCTAATGAAGTCTAATCATGGGCTCATGGCTTCACATCTGATAGGGAATCTGGGATCCTGTGTGTGTGAGTACTGTTGAGAGGGTGTCCTTCCTATGCTGTTGTGCTTTCTTCTTTCTATCTTTCTTGCAAGCCATGAAATTCATTGGTCATGGGATGTTGTTTCTCTTTTAGCATGGGGTATAAAAGTGGATTAGTGCGAGATAATGAATGCTCATTCGGCAGAAGTTATCTCGTATTACCCTCACATGCACATTCCTGCATCAACATACCTTGCACGAATCCATGCAATACTACGACCCTAACAACCCTTGATGCACATCAATTTATCTCTAATCGACATATCGACATATCGACCTATCAACTCAATCGTTACGTTCGAAACGACTATTATCTACTCTGTGGTTATACTTGCTTCTCTAAGCGACCTTGCGTCTCACGAAACACCTTTGTCGAACATCCTATTGTTTATTCGTCTTTTTTGATGATGCTTGCTGTCGATGGATTTAAGCATACCAACGCGGCTTATTACGACTCTACTACTTACTACTACCTGTTACTACTTTATTACTTTGTTACCTATTACGACTATACTACATCACTACACTACACTACACTACCTACATCCTTTAACGCTACATCCGTTCTCCACACCCTCTTCAAAATACATTCACCCCACTCTACGCGACCGTCTTCGTTCTTGGAACACAGCCACCATTCCGTCTCAACCCTCCATGTTACCGCCACACGCTTGTTTTCCTGTTTCTTACTGTTTACATGCATGACTATCTATCATCAAATTCCTTATCTATCTTACTCGTTTATCACCTGATGCACTACGATACTACTACATCCGAAACCGAATATCTCATCAACACTTATTTTAGATCTCATTGCATATTTCTGGCTTTGAGCGGGCAGCGGCGAAACGGAGGGGATCTGGTTCTTGGTTCTGGCTGGACTAATCAATGTCCTTGGTGGTGTGGCGTTTTATCAACCCAGTTGCTACTTACTGCATTTTATTGTACTAGCATATAGCAATATTCCTTTTGGCCACCTGTCTTGTTTCATTTTCCATATTTTCTTGCGTAGGAATTTTCATTCGTATCAGTGTCACATCTACTTTGTCCGATGGCTTTCCTAAGATCCCGAGAAAGATCTTGCTTCATCTCATCATATGGCATCATCACTGGTACACATATCAAATAAACAAGACCTACCTACCTACCTTGGCAACTTCCTAGCTATGGATCCTACCCTTGCTTCATAGGCATATCTTTCACGATTTGGGGAAGTACTTGCAGCTTGCATCGCATTACGCATATTGCTTGCATTAAAATGCGAATAAATCCCAAGGATTGCGCGTTTTAGCTTGTGTATGTGTATGTGTGGGCTGGTCAATACACTACACCTACAAGATGCATTGGACACAAGAACGCCCATGCGTAAGTCTCGTGTTATCGTCAACAAGGGGTTATCAACAATTTGGACGTCCGATGCTGTCCAAGGGCGAGCACGGGATAGATGGAGATATTTATTCCGTTAGGTCTCAGGCTTGCGGTGGAAGGGGGACTAGCTCGCATACTAGTCACGGTCTTCTTTCACTGCCGCTTTATCCTAACAGCTTTATCGGATTTCTCTTATTTTGACTCTTCTATGTTCTTTGCAATTTGTCTACTACTACTATTAGCTTGCTTTGCTATGCTTTGCGTTGCGTTTTGTTGCGTTATGGAGGTGTTGAGGAGAGATATATCGTTATCGTTACTAGATACCATTTGAGCGAGTTTGTCGAGTCAGTTGTGACAACAATTTGTTTTCCTCTTTTTATATCAATCTCCTTTCTCTTTTTGGTGGTCCTTTTGTTTGTTTACAGTAAGCGGGTTAATCATATTCCATTTGTTTTGGACTGGACACATGGGCGGTAGGGGATAAGCCGCAGGGGGTATTATAGGTTCGCATGGGAGAGGAGTTGTGAGGTTACCAAAAAAAATGTATGTTTTTGTTCATTTGTATGGGTCTAATCCGGTCTGGTTTGGGAGGTTCGGATGGATGTACTGGGTACAACTTGCAGGGTTTGGGCAAAGCAAGGTTTTGATTTTGGTCGGATTATGGGTTGCATATCTGTATGGTATCGCGGGATATTAATAGCTGGGTAACTGGGAAAGGAACAAGAGATCTCGCTCGAAAGAGAGTTGAGTATTGATGAGATGGGAATGACCCAGAGATGGATGAGATGAGATGAGATGAAAGAATCAATTTACTTTATTATCTATCTACTATATACTACCTAGGCAGTTTACTTGCTAGTAGGCTTACAATACTTAATTCTTAATAAAAGATCTTTGAATCATAGCCAATCTGAGATCATTTTGCTTGCGTGACGCGAATGAAGTTTGTTTCGGTTTGGCTTACTGATATGCGGATCCTTCCTGCTATCTGGACCGTGACAAGCATCTACTCTCAAGTAAATCCATCATGTGCCTACCGTGACAGCAAGATATCGCATCAATTACATTAACTGGTTCAATATCCGTAATTATCCCGTGACATTTGTATCATCATTCTAACCCAAACGAGGACATGTCTCTCTTCCCCTCATAGATCTCGGGATTCTAATGTATGTTACCCGCCGCTAGATCTTGCCTTCCTAGCCCATGCGTATGAGGAATTCTAGTTCTAGTATATTTAATCTTCAGATTTCAACTGAAAAAGGACTAATTATTACATGTTTGGTGATACGAACGAGTTTCGTGCCGCTGGAGGCAATGGAGATGTCTGCGTCCTGAGTTCGAAAACGCAAGCGGGAGCATCACTGACAACATATACTTGCAATTGTGCATCCAAACTTATATAAGAAAACGCCAATACGATGACATGAATTAGCTGGATACGAGTATAAAATAGCGTACTACAGTGGTAAGAATGGCTAAGGCGGACTAGAGAAATACACAGTGACATCTTGCGACCCCGAGGAAAATCCTAAGATTCCAGCAGTTTGGGTCAAGGCCGAATCTGCATCTAAATCTCCTAGATTTCGTATTTCTCTACATCAATTTTTACTGTGTGACTTATTATTTCAATGGTAATGAAGCAACTGGAAAAGTCTACAAGGTATATCTCTAGCACAATACGTCCATCACACTAGTGAAACTCTAGTCTTAGCGCATCATATGCACCCAACCTCGCACCAGATACAGATACAGATACAGCATAAATCGGAGACTCGGGAATCGGATCATTTTATAGTCTTGTGTTGCGTTCGGCATGGATGTACGGTATGGATGGATGTATGTATGTACGGTGGGTGGATCCTTCGGGTATGTCGTGGTGCGAAGTTGGTGTTTGAGTGTCACGGTCAGGGTTGGATGGGTGGGTATGGAATACATATTGGACTGGACTGGGCTGGGCTGGGATTCGGGTACGGGATGGGAGGTTGGGGCGTACAAATATTCGGGATGGATAAATCTTTTCTGGGTGCATTTATTGATGTGGTCTTGTATGAGCTGGACAGGACCGAGACAGGGAGGTTTGGAATATCTGTGCTGTATACTGTGAGTGGTGGATGAACTCGTGGTGAGTTTTTATTTGGACTTCATGATATTTGGAGGATGTGTGAGAAGAGTGAAGAATTGGGGATAGAGAGGAATGAGGATATCATCAGGTGTGATGCATATGCAATTCTCTCGACTTGGGAATGGATAGTCTCAAGCTGTCACGGTGCTGGTGTGTAGTTGTGTATCATAGGATGAATGTTATTTATGTAGATGCAAACTGCAATGCAATGTAGATGTACTGCAATGCGTATGCAAATGTCAATGTACGGTTATGAATATAGTTACTGCCAACGGGATTTTGTGCAGTGGTCTCGTGGCACTTTTGTCGTGTTCTACTGGATGAGTTTGCCATTGTTATGATGGATGAAGAGGTGGATTAGTTTCAGGTTTCTTTCCCCATCTCTTTGTTTTCAGCGAAGTGCTTGCTTGCTTTGCTTCTCGTCGTTCGGTATTCGTCAGTGACTTCTGTTCAAGTTTGAAGTGCATCTCAATGTAGAAATGGAATTGCTTGCTTGTGTACATGAAGATAGCCCCAATAATGGATTTAGTCGGCCTCTGTTGCCGATTCTTCAATTCAGGTCGTACATTAAGTGTTACTTTTTACCAAGTTGCAACGCATCGGCCAACATCAATCGAGAAGTCTCGGTCACGGTCTCAGTTCATTATTCATCAGACCAAACAGGATAACATGAGAACATGGCATAACCATGCCAGTGAGATGAAGGCGATAACGATGTCTACCATCAGGATTCCTCTGTTCAATACTGATACTATTGCATGTACTTTTGTGCAGGTATATAGATGTGAAGAGGAAGGTCTCAGAATGTCAGCGATAATGAGGAGACCTGCACAAAAGTTCGATTTGAGAGCTTAGTTTGCAAGACTTTAACAGTCCTCACGATCATCAAGGTATGGCCCTCGTAGTGGAGAGGACGCTTCTCCATCCGTATGCAAAGTTTTGTGTCAAAGTAAAAGTGGAACGAGGAGTGGAACCCATAATCTACCAGGTATACAGTTGTTGCATACAGCATACAGCATCCCCCACTCTCAGATGACGAGATGATCAACCCGGGTTAATCATTTGTGGATTTCGATTCCGATTGGATGATTCTTCCAAACCATCATTCACCAAAAATTCTGGAAATGGATATTGTACAACTTTGATATAAAAGTTTAATCCGGATTTGGATCAGCCAAGAAAGTTGTAAGGATATGATCATCTGCCAATTTAATGTCTTTGCATCAATATGGATCGTAAATAGTATCCGAAGTTTAGTGCCAGTGAGTGCGTGCGTAAGTTTCGGCACCGGAAAGATCGTTGCCAGCTGCACCTTCAAAATTCCTTGGTTGGGCGGGGACGGGCACTAAAGTGGGATCGGCGACATGCCATGTTAAACTTTAGTATGTAGGGATGAATGTGACCTTGTTTGGTCTAAGTCCGAGCGTTATTTAAATAACAACTAGCAAACTTAGTGAGATGAGTATTGATGCAAACGATGAGTTGTCGAATGATATCGAGTCATGGTGTATTCGTGGTCGTGATGATTGGGAGAAGGGGCACGATGAGCATCGCATCTGTGAATAGCCTTCTCGCTTGGTGAATAGCAGGGGATATGAATTAGTACTTAATTAGTTATGTTAGAGCTTGTCTCTAGAACGGAAAGAATCCGCATGAGGGATGAGTGTAAGATTTCAGGTGGGGCATTATATTCATGATTAAATGTTAAAAAGGCAATAAAGTAGAAGGAATGAAGTATATTAGGCTTAGATCTAAGAATTATTTGTGAACGGTAACGAGAAAAGGAGATTGTGAATGGGAGAATGATTCTCATATAGGAAAGGCTAATTCAAAGAGCCACCGAGAATGAGGTTTGGAAAATGAGACAATTTTGTCGATATATAGCTAGTACCAAGTTACCCTGAAATTCAATTTAGAAGCTGCAAAGTTAAGCTCATTAAGGTGCCATAGGATTCTCCTATCCATTCTCAATCATGTCATCTAAGTTTGCCAATCGGTACATGAGTCAAAGCTTTCTACTTCTACCGGCAATTGTAATCTACTTTTTCCCCCCTGAACAAAGGTTAGATATTGGGCTTGGAGTACACCAAAAAATCTAACCTCTGTTCAGGGGGGGATAGTAAGTAGGTGGATGATGATCAGTGCCGCGGCATTTGCTAGGGAAGTCCCAGGCAGTGGCAAGGGCAGTTAGAGTAGGCAGACGTTACACGTCCAAGGGTATTTCGGTGACTTCTTATTGATGAGTACATCGATACCACGTTGTCACCGGCGACGGAAGTTGCCAGCATCTTAGAAAGATGCTGGCAACTTCCTAATGTATTCACCGAAGTGGGCATACAATTTAGTATTGGGGATAGTTGAGTTTTCGTTATTGACAGGGCGTCCGTATGCCAGGGCGTTGAATTGACGTAGCCTGATGGAAGCCTAAAGTAGAAAGGGGTGCGGTGCGTAGGCGAGAACGACGCCTCTCGAGATACGTCGCGATCAAATGCGCACAGAAGTATCGCAACATGCTAAATTGCCCCAGTGCTCAATTTAGTGACTGAAATTACAAACAGCCACAAGTGTGACTCATTTCAATATGGAGGTGCAAATTCTCGTGATCATGGGGATGCCTTGTGAGATCGTTTGCCCAGTCTGAGAAGTTGAGTCATTTGAAAACATTCGTGCCTTAGGAATCATGATCGGACAAAACTCGAGGCCTGAGGACCTGGTCTTCGGCTGCCGTAGTGTATGCCTTGCAAGTGTACCTCGACAAGACTGATGGAGTCCGTTTACTGAAGGAGACCCAGCCAGGGCTGTAGACTTACTCGAAAGGGGCATATCTGAAGCGCAAAATATTTGAATTCCAGAGCTATACCTTATATAGGCATTTCCAAATGCTAAAGAGAATGCTACTCAAAAGAGCTTAGAACTCCTAGAATATCCTCTCAATCAGTCAATGTATGCCAAGCAAGAACAGTCTTCTAATCGGGAAGGCCTTTTCGTACGCCCATTCACCACCAAATACAACTGATATACGACGAAACCTATGGATTGCAGTACCATTATGGAAACTCTTCTGATATGAGGCCAGCTAATCTGGAAATGTACGCATCTACAGATGAATTCACGAAGTGAAGGCGGTGAAGAATCGATTTAGGATTATCAAAATACCATGGCTTGTTGCCTTCGTCAGGGTTGTTCTTTTCTTAGCTCTCACTACGCCATTCATATGCATTGGTCTGAAACTAAAATTTCCCGTTGCTATCTGTCAGCTACTTTTGGTGTCAGGGTGAACCAGCCCTGCGGTATGGCAGGATCACCAAAGTTTGAAACTGCCTGCGCCACCATAAAGAATCCTCGCACCGCCACGTGTTGACGTTAAAGAAAGAACTCGGGGCCCAGCATGATGGGTTTGTTCGGTAGGAATGAAATTATACGATAGGATCAGACGTAAATAGATACGCATAGCCAACACGTGTAGTGTGTTGTAGCCGCTGGCCAAATATGGTATATGCTCAATTTTGATGGGGGCAGAGTGGAATTTCATGCACGAATCCTTATGTGGCGGTGCAGCGTGGCATTTATGCGGACATGCATCACAAAAGATGGATAGCTTCTGACGTGGTATGTTAAAAAAGTGCGCTCCAAACAAGCTCGAGACACAAGTAAACAAAGATTATACAAGGGTCGTAGTGATGATGTATTATCAAAAGGTTTTCGTGCCCTAGATCGCTTGATCAGGGGGCTCTTCTTAAAACCACAAGAGCTCTTCAAGGAATGTCGCTAGCTTAGAGCAGATACATGCTGTAAAGCCAGAAACAGCTCTTTGCATGTTAGGGTCTCATTGAAAGATTTGTGTCAATGACCGAAAGATTTTCCAGAAAGGGCAAAGTCTCCTACCCAGTCTATCTAGTGATAAACTATGATGATGACAAAACGCCACTGCCGTGCTTAGTTGCAGTCCTCTCGATTCCCTCATCACGTATGAAATTATGCTATGCTGATGTTGGTCCGGCCACCGTCGTCCTGGGAGACTACTAGAAAGGGCATTGTCAGGTCTTGCGGTTTTTGTATTGTCGGATGGGATGGGATGGGATGGGATGACATAGAATCTACTATTTGGGGAGATTGCGTTGGCATGGATGACTGTACCCGAGCCGCAACGATATTTTGGAAATATAGGCCAAAATTTGACCAGCCTATGAGATGAGATGACATGACATGACATGACTAGTCCTCAATTGATGGTTGTTATTTTGAATATTGTATATGGAGACTAGTAGACGAGGATCTCTATGTAGCTTCTGTTTCTTGGGATTCTCTGCCACAGTGTTGTTCCAATGCTTGAATCTATTTGAGGTGTTGTAATCACCGTCTTTATTTGCCGAGATTTTGAATCTTAATAGTTCGTTAAGAGAGGTGCTGGTGCATTTGGGAGATGATCGAAACTGAGAATAGTGACTCTTGTGCAAGTTTACGAAAGTTTTCCTCAGGCCATTAGGCTAAAATACACGGCTTATAAGGCTATAATTCACGTGTGTACGAGTTAATGGTTGGGGGTTAAACTGGGCCAAGAATATCTTGTCGTTGTGCATATATGTAGGGTTAAAGAAGATGCTTCTAACACTTTTGCTCTTCTAATTCATATAGCTAGCTTTTTAATCTTATCTGAGTAGTCAAATTACTGAAAAGTCTTGAATCCTAACCGTCTTCAATAATTAGACATCTTCCGGCATACCAAAGTACGACTGATTTTCCGCGCGTTTCTGGATGGGGCTCAATGAAAAGTGATGCAAGATGATTGGGTTTGAGAATACCAGGCAATTATACAAATATTTTTGGCTCCTTTAGTGGTCATTCACTGCAACTTGAGAGTACTTAAATAACTGTAAAAGTCTGAATGCTTGAGAAGGCTTGATTATATCAAAACTCCTTGATGACCTTGATGATAACAAACGCTCTAAGTCGAACTCTGTCTATTCCAGACTCTCCATTCTCACTTGAGATCTGGTTTCTAATTGAAACCTAGATCGCAATCAAGCAACTCACAGTAGCAAGCATTGTGGCGCCCTTGAACTCGAAATGGAAGACGACAGTAACGACATTGATCCTCCTCCCTTGTGCCCATCACTTTGCCCGCTCTCCTACGCAACATCTTGGATCTTGTCTTAACAATTTCGGCACAACATGCCATCAGATCTCTGGCTCTTGCTGCGGATTTTGACCCTTCGCATCGAATTCTGGAATATTGTGGCAGAGATCGTCGCAGGCCTTTCTGCTTAGTACATTCAGCACATTGTCCCTCCATACATCTTCGGACCTTCACTCTGTCCTTAGCTGGGTGGGTTTTATAGACAGGCTATAGATTCAGGATATTAGCCAATGGTAAAACTTACCTCAGTCCCATCTGAACATTTAAAACTATTATCGGGTTGTTTAAAATCATCTCCTTCCGCAAATGTTAGTGGGGTCGGGTTTTCGTCTGGAGAATGTGTTTTACCACGTTGACCGTCTTTGGAATGGTTCTGAGTCTCCATCATAAAAGAATGTTTTGGGGATAGGATGAAGGCTAAATGAACTTCGAGCAAGATTGATACAAGATGTTGCGACAGATAAGAAAATCGCTTGACAAACTTTGAGCAATATTGATAAAAGTTGTGGTGATGATATTAATGATGATGTAGAAGAAGAAGAGAGGGGGAGGAATCAATTTGTGTATACAGCTGGTGGCAGAAAGGGTAGTTAATTCCATGCCTTTAGTGTGACCTAGCTGGGAAGCTACGTAGATGTTATCTTCCCGTTTCTTGGGAACTAAGAATACCATACGATATTGCTGTTAAAGATCAATATGGCAAGTACAACAAAACTTGGACAAAGTATGCACAGAAATCTGTGGAAAGAACTACGGTATGCAACTTTGCTCCATCTCTTAGTCTGATCTCTATGATGGAATGTGTTGGTGTAGTTGTTTTGTAAAAAGCTTTGAGTAACGTGAGTACCAATTACCTGCGACTTGGACATAATTGAAATGGCTAGAATGGGAGAAATTGATAATATTTCTGGTTTATGACTCTGAAGAGATTAACTATCAATGTCTTGAGGGTTCTGATTGTTAATCGTCCGTCTTCTGATCAACGAACGCGCTTTCCACAAAGAGCAGGTGATCAGTCCATTCCATGATGAGGAAGCAATGCAGTCACTTTCGATGAACTCTCGTCAACAAGAAACCGATACCAAGATTTTATATACCTGGATAGGAATAGATAGTAAATGACTGAAACTTCCATGACCTCTTCAAAATGTATACTGTAAGAATGACTGTTGGTTAGAAAGTATCCACTCTACATCGGGACATGGCCTATTAATTTTGACCTTATTCAAATCTTCTACGGCCTCAAGAAAAGGGAGATAACAACAAGTCAATCTGATGCACAGTCTTGCTGACGAAAGCTCCTGCGTTATAATGCATCCGAGCTCGATGGTTGACACTGCCCAAGTATCATGCGCACTTGCGCTATTGAAGACAGCAGTGCTTCCATACTTCTTTCCCAGTTTGGCAAACTGCAAAGAAACAAAACAACAATAAATTCGATCGTGGTCAACATTTTCTCCAAACAAAAACATCATCATAACACAACTTGCCAAAACATCATTTGGATTCTACTTGCTTCATTCATTCTTACTATCTGTATTACCATCATTGCTCTCATTCATACGGAGAAGTAAAACACTTCCTACGACTAAAACTACGGAAACAAGTTACCACATCACACCTGTCAAGATGGAAAACAATTCGGAACAAGGTTCAGAAGATTTCAAGAGACAGCCCATCGACTCAGATCTTTCGGGTACATCTACTAGCCATAGTAGTCCTGAAACTATGCCTGCTGCGGAAGTCAACGATCCATTGGCCAAATTGAAAGATGACATTCCAACTAGGTCTGCACATCATGGACCGATCAAAGATGTTATGATCGGAGAGTCTGATTCACGAGCTAGGTCTGAAATGCACCTGACGATAAGAAGCTTTGCGTCTTCAAGTCAGCAGAGCTTGGATGGTGTTGATCTGACAAGACTCAGGACTCCGTCCGAGGAAGAGAGAGATGCAAGTCTCGATATGCCATACTGTGATGAGATGATTATCTTACCCAGTATTCAGGAAATAGTCAAGAGCGGACCCACTTCGAAAACTGGAAAATGTGAATTTTCAGAAGATGAACTCGCAGAAGACGGGTTAACCGCTTCCCCGAAAAGACGTTCCCACGATACCTCCCACGATAGTGAAGATTCTCGCAAGCGTCAGAGAAAATCTCCGGAACAAAAAAGTAGAGAAGGCTTTGAGTCATTAGGGACCATATCAAGTCCAACCCGCGCCGGCCAACCAGCATGGTGGGAGAGAAAAACACCCTCAGAGAAACAACCAAGAACGCGAACATCCAGAAAGCGAGTACAACGTAGTAGGAGAATGGAATCAAAAAAGCAAGGAAAAGTTCTGCAAGAGAAGCATTCAATGGGAGTTATGCGTGAGCGTCTGTCCAGGCATGATCAAGATACTTCCGACTCCATGTCTGGAGAAGACAGCCAAGACTCAGCTGTGGATGGCACAAGCAAAAGACATACTTTGATTTCGGGCACTGGATATATCAACATCAAGGATCAAGCATCGTCTTATTCAATTGAGACAGCGAACTACGCGAGGTTCTATAGACCATCTCTCATTGTTGGAATGGCTTTGGATGATTCAAGAGAGCGAGAACACATTGCACAGGAATCAAATGAGGGAAGAATTTCGCCTGCTCCATCACCGTTGGTAGCTGACGAGAATCCTCTTGCTTCATTCTTTAGTCCTGAAGAATACGAGCAGGCCGAATCTACTAACGCTCGTGAAGAGCTGGCGCCAGTAACTAATGAGAGCATCCGTAATCCACGACCTTTTTCTTTTGAAGCTGATGAGCATGATGCATCACCAGTGATTCAAGCTGAGAGGTCTAGTTATTTTCCTCGCATAAGCAATCGGGATGAAACAGAAGGGGGACTAACAACAAATTCCCAGCCAGCTACCCCGGGATCCGGTGTAGCAATTCCCTCCTTAAGATTGAATGACATCGATGACAGGCGGGTGTATGAGAGGGAAAGGTACATTGAGACGGGCATTCTGCCATCACCTGGTTCGCCGGGCGAATTCTCGGGGATGTGCCGAGCTGAAAGAACTACAAGTTGGAATAGTGACGCTGTTCAACACGCAGCTCAAAACGCAGATATTATCTACGGAGTTTCGCCGAACGAACAAGATACAACAAACATTCAAGGTACGATGAACGACCACAGCACGACGAATAACCAAGACACGATGAGTGACCAAGGCACTACCAATAACCAAGGCACGGCAAACGACCCAGGAAGGGCAACAAATGCGACTAACCTAGTTGCGCCATGGGACCAACCTTCGCGCAGAGCAACACCGAACTCCGAGCTACCTACCCCATCATCCAGGTTTGAAACCATGCCCGAGCGTGTGGAGGGTCTCGACCATGAGCAAACTCTTCGAACGCAGACGAACCCTGGAACAGGCAATGTGATCCCATCCGATGCAACTCCTTCAGGTGAAGACGCATCAAATTCAAGCACGCTCCACGATCAGGCTGCAAATAGGCCTCAGAACGAGGCAAGTATGCGCGGTAGAGGTACGGGAGAAGGACTAGGTGAGAATACGGGCAACACAATCCGATTCGACTTCGCTTCATATCAAGGATTCGCTTCACCTGCAGGATTCGCTTCACATTCAGAAGGCGATACAGCTCCAGAAGGCGGCTTAGCTCCACCAGGCGGACCACCTCCATCAGGCGAAGGCCCATCAAGATTCTCCAAGTTGTGCAAGCAGGCTAAACATAAAGCTATGGACGCTTTGAACATGCCCGGTAAAAGCTTGAGAAGGGAACAAACGGCATCAAGCAATCGAAGCACGACGAATTCCCAAGGCCCGAAGCAAAATACGACGGTTACGAATTCAACCCGGAGAGAAAGTGCAACCCCGGGAGAAAGTGCTCCGCGACAACAGCAAGAAGAGATGGAATATGGTGAGCCGCAGGGGGGCTATGCTGGGCCTGGGAATGCTGCCAGTGTTAACTCGAATGGCGGAGGAGAGGATGCGCAAAATGGGGTTTGTGGTAAGTGTAAGTGCTGTGTGATTCAGACGGTTCGAGTTCCCTCTCCTCCCCCAGGACTCGACGTTTGGGTTGATGGGTTGTCTAATCGTAAGACACTTGAGATGTTGGGATACTTGCCGGAAGACGACGAGCAGAACATTGCAAGAGAAAGTTCAAAGGTAGTAGCGTCTAGGCCACAATTTCCCAAAGACACCGTCCTCAGCTATCTTCGAAAGACTTCGCCAAGAAGTATCCATCTCTGTCTTAATGGCGAAATGAGATCGAGTCAAGTCGAAGACCGATCTGAGGATTATGCCATCGTTCGAGAGATTGCTGGTGCTGAAGAAAGGTATTGGGTTTTTGATATTGAGGATATTCACTGTCAAACTTGTTGCAAAAAGATGAGGAATCAAAGAAGAAGAGAGGTCGATATGGCTACTATGTGGCGTAGCAGAGCAAAGGGAGCTTTGAGACATCAACATTGTATGAATTCGTGCTGTCACGAGGTTTGCGATCATGAATGTCGGGTAAGTTGTTCTTTAAGCCTTGGATATCAGCAACAACTAACACTCAAAATCCAGCCATGCCACGTTTTCTGGCGTTTGGGTCCCGATACAACGCAGAAGATCAAGTACATCCAACTAACCAGTTCTGCTGCATGCATGGATCCTGATGTCCTCGCATCCGCCATTACGGTCTTGAAACCATTCATCGGGCAGCTTGAAGGGTTTGAACTTAATCTTTCTAACTCAAAGCCCTTTGCGAGATCGAATAATCATCGCAATATCCCGAGACAGGAAGCGAGAAGGTTTATTTGTTGTTTTGTGGAGTTGGAGGGGTTGCTTGTGGAGGGGGCGAGGTTGAAGATTAGGGGGTTGGAGGATTTTGGCGAGTTGGAGGTGATGTGGTGGGATGTTAGAAGGAAGTGGTGGGAGCTTAGGGGTTAGGAGGGTTAGAGGAGGGTAGGAGGTTAAGAGGAGGTTAGAGATTAGAAGTTAGGGAGTGTACAGCTTGTACTGCAGCGTTATTTTTATTGGGGGGAGTATAAGTTATGGATTATGGATTATGGAATACGGTATGGGATAAGGAACACGGAATAAAGAGTTAGAGATATGGGTATCTTTTTAGCGGTATGGTTATTGTATGGTAGTATGGTATATACTCGTTTAGCGAATTCGAAAATAGGTTTCTTTTGAAGTATTGAATTCGTTTGAATTGTGAAGATGGTGAAGATGCCTGGGGTAGTAGGACCATGGTTTGGTACTACAGTAGTATCCCAAACTGTTTTATCCTCGAGACATCTAAAAGATTTATGGGATAGGGTTGAAAGAATGTAAAGAATGAAAAATGAAAAATGAAAAGCTGGGACAGAAAATAATGTTTGAGAGGATATAGATTCCAAGAAAAAAACCCTCTGAACAAAGCCACTTGGAAGATTGGATCTGATGTAGGAAATCGAATCTACGGAGATTAGCTAGCTCTATTTGTAAACTCGAAGATTTTTGGATTTAGAGATTTTGGAATGGAATTGAAGATGGAAATGGAAATGGAAATGGAAAGAGAAAGGAAAAGGAGATTAATGTGTCGATTGAATGCGAAAAATCTTCATAAGATATCATCTAGCTTATTAGTTACAACATATACTGAAACGGCGCTTTCCTCGCCCTCCCTCTCATCTTCCCATGACCCACCAAACCCCTCCCCTCTTCCTCCACATCACCATTGACCCCCTCGTACCTCTCCCAACTCCTCCTATTCTCCCTCGCCAACCAGTATCGTAGGCCTAGGCCCAGCAGCGCCACGAGGAACATGACGGCAGCGCAGACGCCCATGCCTCGTGTGTAGTAGGGGGCTTGGGATTCGGGGTAGAGGCGGGTGCCGAGGAGGGGGCCGCATTGGCCGAGGATTTGCATGATGGCGAAGCCGGTTCCTTGGCGCGAGGAGGAGGGTTGGTTGTTGAGGGTCCAGG
>NGKG01000006.1:1917743-1936179 GCA_002162505.1 Myriosclerotinia scirpicola | reverse complement strand
GGGGTGCGGAGAGGGCTTGCGAGGTGGAAGGGGAGTGGTTCATGTGTGTGAGGATGGTGGGGAGGAAGATGGGCATGCTGCTGAAGGACATGTTGGAGAAGAAGAACATGAGGGCTGTGAGGTAGACTTTGGGGTCGCGCAAGGCGAGGAGGACTTCTTTGATTTGGAGACCGGATGACGGCTGGGTTTGGGGGTTGCGGGTCGAGGTTCTCTCGTGGCGGAGACGGAGACGCGCGATTTTCTTCTCGCGCGTGCTGAGGTAGGGCGCCGTGTTGGGACTATCGGGGATATGATGCCATGCGAAAAGGGCGACGAGGACGGAAGGGAATCCTTCGACGAGGAAGAGTAATCGCCAGGGGGCGATGGGGGAATGTTGTCCCAGTTTAACAATTCCCCAAGCCAATGAACTTGCAAATGAAGTTGCCAGAGGAGCCGCGCTCAAGAAGATCCCGGTTCTAAACGCCAATTCTTCCCTCTTGAAGAAGAAGGATAGATAAAATGGGATTCCCGTAAACCCAGCTTCCCCAATCCCCAGCAATGTGCGGAGGACAAGTAGTCCAGCAAAAGATGTCGCGATAGATTGGAGAGATGCGATGATTCCCCAGGAGAGGACGATAACTGTGATATAAATATGCGCCGGGATAATCTTCCATAATATGCTCATCCATTCGAAACAAATATATGCGATATAAAACGCCGTGATAACCCATTCATATTTATTCGAATCCAAATGTAAATCTCTTTCTAGCCCTGCTATTTTCGCATTCCCGATATCTGAAGGAAGAAATAATTAGTATAATTTAGCTCCTTTAATGTGAAGACAAAGACTATGAGTAATGACAGTGGATGAAAGAGAGGAGGCTATGAGGGCATGAAAAAACCTACTCGATCTGTCCAAAAAACTCAACATATACAACAACGCAACGAAAACCACCAATTTCCTATCGAATTTCCTCACCACAGCTCGCTCCTCATCGGGCGTATATAACTGATATGATTGAACCGTCGAAAGACTGGCTCGCCTTCCACCACCATCACCAGCCTCATCGCGATAACCATCCGTATTATTATCCTCATCCTCATCCGAATTCATATCCACATCCAAGGTTTCACCCGCAGAATTCGCGCCGTTGTATTTCTCTTTCTCTTTCTTTTTAGCCTTTGGCTTTGGCTTTGCCTTCTCCTTCCTAACCGCAGGCCTAGTATACATCTTATAACTTTCCCTCTGCACACCCTCTCCACCCTCTCCACCCCTCATACTCGCCCCCATATCCAAATCCGAATCCGAACCCGACTCACCACCACCACCATCCGTCCCGTCATCCTCATCCTCATCAACAACCGGCGTCAGATGCTCCCCCCCAATCCCCAAGGAATCCGCACTTGAAAAAGAACTCGAACGAGAAGGCCTTCCCACCTGCTCATCTGATGATGTCTTGGAAAGCACATGGTGAGGGTTTCGGGACGCCATTGCGGCGCATTACGAGAAGCTTGGGGGCTTGCGACCGAGGGGTGCTTGCGACAGACGGATCATGCGAACTGGAGAGAGCAGCACACGGCTAAAGAAGGTATCAATAAACCCGATAATCCACTGATATACACCACAAATATTGTAATAGTCAAAGATATAAATATGAGGCATTTACCTACCTACCTATATCTTTTTCATCATCATTATCGCAATGTGCTTGCGAATGCATTCCGACGGGCGGACAATAGCTAATTACCAAAAGGGGTGGTACCCGAATTTGTGGGGGTTAGGCCTATGCAGTGCCGGCTTGGCATTTTTTGGTACGCTGAGGGATGGATTTATGGATGTTTGGATGTTTGAATTTTTATTCTACGAGAGTATCTTAAGATAGAAGTTATGAACATTATGAATTATATAATATGAGTTTCACAAGGCTGCTGCAAAAAGTGCAATGTACTTTCCAGTATTTTCTAGCTTCTACTCTGTGCCTCAACTTTTCATTGAGAGACAATACACTCACTACGCTTGACCTCAAAACTCCTAATCCCATTTCTAGATAGTATATCATCTCATCCCAATTCCACCTCCAAAATTACTCTTCGCCCAACTATCTTCACCCTCGCCCATTTAACCCCCTAACCCCCCAACCCCCAAATCTCATTCCACCTCCTCCAATCCCCCTCAATCGGCCCATCCAACTTTCCAACCCTCGCCGCTTGCCCCGTATTAGCCTCCGGTAGACAAATCCACTCCCTCACACTCCCGGGTATCTCTTCTCGCACATGGCTTATACAAAGAAGTGCTTGATCCTTATTCAAGCCTTTGATATTTACCCTTCCTTCCTTCGAGATGTTCGATTCAATAATCTGGAGTTGGTTTGGCTTTGGCGCTGATGGGCTAGAAAGACCCTTTTGAATATGTGCAAATTGCTGTTCTTCGCCATGAGCTAGGAACAAAAGACAACGATCGCGAACACCATCATCCATACCACTAAATGCTTCATCTAGGATGATGAGATCTGGTGCTTTGATGATAGCGCGGAGAAAGAGAGCTACTCTTTGGGATGAGTATGGCATTTCGCGGAACAAAATATCGTTAGCCCACGTGGTTGTTTCGTTCTTGGTATCTTGCCCAGTAGCTCCTCCTAATCTCAAATCTTGTTCGAACCATCGCAAAGCTGCATCTATGCGCTCGTTTGCGGCATCGTTCAATTTGGGTAAGCCCATGAAAGTATCTGCCCAAGCATTGGCGAGAACTTTTCTCAAAGTTAGATGGCGAGGAATATGATTATGAATTTCAGGACTAGAGTGACCTATTCTAGATTGAAGATCAAAGATTGATATTCCAGGCTTACCAGGTTCTGGTAATCTGGATTTACCAAATAGACGTATAGGAAGAGAATAGGTTTGAGGGTGGTCAGAACAGATTAAAGATAGAAGAGTTGTCTTTCCAGAACCATTTGGACCGAAAATACCCCATCTCTCACCTCGTTTCACATTCCACCATAAGCCATCCTTTTCAACACCATCTACCTTTTCAGTCCAGTTACCAAGTACAGATTTATCTCCATACTTTACACGAGCTCCTTCCATCTCTATTAGTGCCTCACCCGTTGGTTGAACATCGTTCAGGGGGTAACCATCCCGACTCAATGGTCCTACCTTCTCTGGACTTTCTGGCTTCGATATCTTTGGGTTGCTACTTGTAGCCACATTTTCCCTATATTTAGGCTGTTCAATTCCATCCAAAGTTAACTTCCGACCAATCTCCTTCAAAGATGACGGAGTCAAATGAAGGTTCAAATCATCCCGCCCTTCTTTACTTCTACCGACATGATCTCTCAATTGACCCAAAACATCATCCTTTGGCCCTAAGAAAGCAACTTCACAATTGCCCTTTAAGTATATCAAATCCGTAATCCAATGCGGTATAGGGTCTTGAGGTCTCAAGGACATCACAAGTCTCGGCGTATTTGCCCTAGCCAATCGATGTAACATTGGACTCAATGTTAACAACGTAGGAGGATCCAATCCCATAAATGGTTCATCCAGTAATAAAACCTCGGGATTTTCCAACAGCGCCCTCGCAATTCTCGATCGTCTGGTTTGTCCATTACTCAGATTCGATACCGGCATCTTCAATAACTCCCCCAGTCTTAAATCCATTATAACACGTGCTAGTATCTCGTCATCCATTACACTATTATCTATCTTCGTCGAAGGATTGAGTTCCGTATTCCCTTGTAAATAATCCCATACACTGAAATCCGTATCCTCTCTCCTCGATTCATATCTCGCACTCAAATATGCACTTTTCGGCGCCTGTCTCCCTAACCCTTGTTCTCCATCAAATCCCACATATCTAATCGCTTTACTCGGATTTCGTAATTTGGAATCTTTCGCCGCAATAGCATCACTGCTTAAGTATGGGTAGGATCGAGCAGTTGGAGGAATACATAAAAGTCCCCCTCGTAAAATTTGCATTAATGTGGTTTTCCCAGACGATGAAGCTCCCAGTATAGCCCAATGTTTTTCCTTTTCTAAGAATGAAGGTATTTCAAAGTTTAACTTGTCGAATAAGGGGGGATTCGTATGTCCGGCGACATGATGACTGGAATTGGGATGATGACGATAGAATGTGCCATTATCGATTCTAAGGATTGGCGGTCGAGATGTATTTGTACTTGTGCCATATCGACGCAATAGCAATAAAGCCTTGCGATTCCATATCATAGATCTCCCCATTGCTTACACGTCCACGGTATACGTATAATTGGAATGTCCATCTTGAAGGAAAGAAATTGACTTTCACAATTTAAGAATAAGAATTGAAACCCCAGAACGCGGGGAAAGCTTTGGATGACCCCACCTTTAAAGGCCTGTACCTGAGCTCCAAAAGCCAATGATAGAAGAAATTGACAGTATAATTAATGATTATTCCGGTATTAAAGTTTAAATAATACATGAAGTACAAATTACCTAGGTAGGTATATAAATTTACTATAAATAATGAAAATAAAAAGGCAGATAAAATAGCAACGTATTAATGTAAATTTCAATACTGTCGAGTTGTTCTATTCTGTTTATGAGATAATCTTCGAACCTTATTAAACCTTAGCAGACTAATAAGACTTTAGCGCGCTTAATTCCGTCCCGTTCCACATCGCGCTTACACGTCCCTGGTGCAGCCTGAAGCTCTTAGAGAGATAGATCCATTTACAATAAACAGCTCCATCACATCTCATCCATCAACTTCAAGCTTTCCGACCACAACTACAAAAGTCTCACACTATCGACTCAATCCGAATCGATACTATACAATAATCACACCTAAATCACAAATAAGAAATTAATTCATCATGGTACGTTCCACACTTGCATATTTATCTGCTCGCCTTTATTCCTACTTGCGGCACTATCAACAAACCTCATAACTTTGCACCTCCACCTCCATCTTCACCTCCACCTCCATCTTCACCTCCATCTTCACCTCCATCTTCACCTCCATCTTCACCTCCATCTTCACCTCCCTCCATCTTCATCTGCAAGCCCAACCCACCATATAACCAACTAACCACCCCCTCCCCAACAGGCAATGCGCATCGTCCCCACCTCCAACCACACCCACACCCACCAACCCACCTCCGCCAGCGCCCCCTCAGCCCCCGGCCTCCACGACACCCTCCGCCACGGCCTCGGCCCCACCCAAACCAGCACCCTTCACTCGACGCCCGACTCGCAGCACCCGCTCGAGACACGCCTCAAGCAATGGGAAGCCACGCAGGAAACGCTCAAGATGACGTCCCTGCGCCGCACATTCGGCATGGCGGAGCCCATCCGTCGGGGCATGGAATTGAAGATTGCGCGCGAGGGTGAATGGAGACCGCTTGCGTTGGGCGGCGGAGGACCCGGTGTGCATGAGGAGATTTTGAGGGGGAGTGATACGTCGATTTCGTGGGAGGATGTTTTTAAGGGGGATGAGATGAGGACGGTACCTGGGTTTCATGAGGAGGTGGAGAGGAAGGTTAAGATGGGATTTTAGATGGGGGGATGTGATATGCCAAGTCAAATTTGATGGATGAAGCGTGGTCATAGGGCGGGGGTGGGATATTGGAGGGCGAGAAAGGATGGAGCGACTTGCTTGGTTTCTTGCTTGCTTGCTTGTACCACCAATCAACTCATATCATACAAATACCAAGCTTAGATAGAGATGCGATGACGTTGAGGAATACCATACCATATCTTTGAAGAAAGCATCATCACTTGCAACGAAATGATCATTTCTGCATGCTTCCACCCATCCACCCATCCGTCATCAATTCAAATCACATCAGATCAGATCAAATCACACACCCACATTAACACAACACACAACATCACACAACCCTCAAAATATAATAAACCTCACGTTCTATCCAGAACATCTGTATGTATTCGCTCTCCTTATTTCCTTATTTCCTTATCTCCCATTTCCATTTCCATTTCCATTTCCATTTCCATCCTCAATCCCATTTCCCCATCCCCATTCCCATCCCCATCCCCGCCGCTCGCGATGAATCGAATCAAAAGACAGACATCCATTCGCTATTAGCCACCCCCGGCCGTCCATCCCTTCTCGCTGTACTACTTACTACCTAGGTACCTAGTAGATATTCCTTCCTCGTATTCCTTCCTCCGTATCAAACTTATCTGATTCTGTTCTCCATATACGTCCATGACCACCATATATGTCCATGTCCATGCCCATCCATCCATCCATCTTATTATACACACCCACAACCACAACCACAACTACCTACCTCGATACTTAATATCTCCTGGCTCATGCAGTATTCTCCCATCCCGTATTAACAGGCGCCATAGACCCAACGCTTGTAAAAAAAAAGTAAAAAAAAAGTAATAAAAAAGTAAAAAAGTAAAATAGACCTAGTAAAATCCCAACGCCCATCTCTCTCTCTCCCTCTCTCTCTCTCTCGTATTTCCCCCTCTCCCCTCTCCTCCTAGAGAACCGCGAGACTCGTAGATATCCCAGATTACAACCCTAAATATATGCAAACACGCCACGCCACGACACACCCCCATCCCCATCCCCATCCATATCTTTATGTATCCATTCCACGCACGCATGAATCCCCAACTCACGCGACTCCATACATCCCCCCTCTCAAATACTCAGAGAATAACGCATCTGCACCCCGCGGTACCTTCACTCTCTTCTCTGCGTCTCTCTGCATTCTTCATCGCGCCTTCGTCTTCGGGGATTATATCTGAGGGTTTGATGGTCATGTGGACGACGTTGGAGGTGTCGAGGTTGAATTTACATTCTATGGGAGGAAAAGGAGGGAGGGTTAGCTGGGTTGTTCGTAGAATGTAATATCTGATGTATCTCGTCGCGAGAATAGAGATGGAGATAGAGATTGAGAAACTCGGATCTTATAATCCCCCTGATAGGCATCATGCAAAGATATGAAATAATGATAAAAACATACCTTTCAACGCATTCTTATCATCCAACAACCTCCCAAAGAATATCAACCGGATACTACTCGGATTATTCGGCCTAGCCTCCCACTCCTCTCTCCACTCCCTCAATATCAATTCCTTAAGCGTATACACACTAATCGTAAGCGGATCCTTCTTCCCACCCTCCGTCACCCCGGGCACCGTCACCGCGCGCTTGGTCAAGTATTTCTCATCGATTTTATAGGGATGACGCGCCCCGGTTGAGAGCAAGAGGGTGATTAGTAGAGTTGGCCCTGCGTCGGTGGGGAGATGCGGTGTTCCGTGCGTGCTTTCGGTCGAGGGGCCAATGGCTACGGAGTCAAGGCGGGAGCGCGTGGGGCGTGGTTCTTGAGCGGTGGATGATGGGGTGGTGGAGGGGGCTTGGTCTTCGATATTTGAGGTTGGTGGTGCTGGTGGCGCGGGAGCGGGAGCGGTTGAAGAGGTGGGTTCGTTGTGGGTGGTGTTGGGTGCGGTTGATTGTTCTTGGGACGGAGAATTCCCGTCTTGAGGTCGCGCGTTTTGATTGAGAGGGTCAATCATATCTGTCGTCGTGATTGTTGTGGTTGTTGTAGTGGTGGTTGTTGTGGGTAGAGCTGAAGATGTGGAAGGATTATCGGATGCTATGGGAGATGTTTCAGGAATCGAAGTATTATTGTTCAATAAAGCCGACGATCCTGCGCCATCTATTGTCTTTTTTGGAGTATCAAGTTCATCCATCTCGACGGGTGTCGTATTTAATGAGGAGTTTGGGTTTGGGAGAGGATCAATTCCATGTCCTGCGCCAGATGTCGAACTCGCCATTGGTTGGGTAAGAGGGTTTGAGGTGCAGGATGAGTGGAAACGGGGTATCTAGCGGCGCCACTGGAGAGTGAAAATGGGGGGATCCACGGATGTATAATACGGATTGGGCCGGTGAATGATAGATCTGGGGAAAGCTGGAAAGTTTTATTCTTCCTTTATGTACGGAGGATGATGTTGATGGTACTACTTGTATTGATGTATTACTTCTTTTCGACCACGAAATACTCGAATTTGATATGATTGAAACGAAGGTTATTCCGAGTATTTAGAAGATACCTATAATAAATAAATAAAAGTAAGGAAAAATCAAGTTTATAAGAGGTTTAGGGAAGAAATAAGGACGAGAATTGAGTAGATACCTATTAAGTATGAGTGCATATGCATACAGTAGTGAAGTTGTATTGAGGTGGTAGTGAAAGTAAAGAAGTTAAGGATTAGAACCAAATCTGGATGAATTGACTAGCTGACTGGTTAACTGACTAATACCTGGCTAATTGGGTTCAATTAATCAGTTTGGGTTTACGGAGTATTTTTGAAGTAAATTTGACTGTCGATCCTACAGTCTTTCAACTTTTTTCTTTGTAATAAGGGAGAAGGAGAAGGAGGAGAAGGGGGAGGAGAAGGAGAAGGAGGAGGAGGAGAAGAAGAAGGAGAAGAAGAAGAAGAAGGAGAAGAAGAAGACTTGTTGAGCTTGAGCTGGATTTAGAATACATACTTAGTAGTTTCGTAGTAGTTTTGGGCTTAATGATACTGATATATTATTGTATTGCTGTGGATATTAGGTAAATATTGCTATCAATCATCAAAGATACAAGTAGAATGGTAAGATTATATTCGCTTGAGTATGGAAGTATGTATGATATGAATGTTTTCATTGATTATGAGTATGAATGAAGGAATAGATAGGTAGTCAAGGTAGAAAAGTTATATCTAATACTTCCTACTCGTATTCTTACAATGAAGATTCATTAACTAAAACTAACCCTTAACCTGTCCTTCGAATCATTCATTCCTTTTGTTGTTTTCGGTTTTGTTACCATAATAAGCTTTACACTTCTATTTCTAGTTTACACTAATACTAATCCTAATTTACGCTTTCAGATTCAGGAACAACCCGAAAGGACAACAGGATGGATAATCCACAAGCTTAAACTAAAGGATTCGAAACGTGGTTGGTTGGTTGGCACTTGGTTTGGTTCATAGTAATCGCTTCATCTACCTACATTCTAATCTGGGGAAATCATTCAAACCACATCATCCCCATCCATACCACGTCGCCGGTGTCAATCAATTGCAAATAAGCTTTCAACCGCAAACATCAAGCAATCTTCAATCTCCAATCATGGTTTCAAATGGATTAACGCAAACTCATCAAACCTTGCCTATATTCGAAATCTAGAAGCAATCAACTACCAATTGTTACAAAGCTTCATCACATCGTCGCTCAACACGATTCATTACAACTCCAGCCATATGGTTAATTCATGGTCAATGTTCTACAAGTATTCCATCAAGATGAAACTTGTACTTCTCTGATCGTTAATTCTTACCTCCCGGATTCAATCAAAAGACACAAACTCGACTCTCGTACTTCTACTTCATCTATTTCCCGAAGAACCTGACTCGTGAATCCTGGCAACAAGGCATTCTAATCGTCAGCTGTGGATGCTCAAACAATCTCGTGTAATGAGCGTTCATAGCACGACAGGAAATACCACGGGAACTCGTATACAGTAAATACCGCAGAAACTCGTATACACTCCTGAATGGAAAGCATCAGCCTTATATAGGTACAATTTTCTTTTCTTCGCGAATATCGGCAAAGGGGAAGGCTCAAGGCACTAGAAGACGTCTGTCAAACTCATAATGTTTTACCCTCAGACGAATAAAACTCTCAGTGTAAGGTTACACAAGGTAACAAATGTTTGGTGATAGCTCATTAAGTTCATCAACATTGCCATGTAAATTGTTTGCATGAAGTTCTGCAAAGCAAGAATTTGAGGCCTTTTTACCATGTTGGCGATAGAGAAGCTCCAGCTACCTATGTCAATCCTTGCGGAATGCTCGGAATACCATTTGAAGTTTCAATGGTTCCCGTCCCGCCCTAACAATCGCTTTTCACCGATTACTTCCAACATGATTAATCTTGATTTTGTGATTGTCCTGTGGTTATTTGAAGTAGGGTTGAAAATTAACTTCTACATGGATTGATCGTCGGGTTCCTTTCCGGCAGGTATAGTTGCAGGATTGATCTTCGGATTCCTTTCCGACAGGTATAGTTGCAGGACCAAGACTTTAAGGTTCATGACGTTTCCCCTTGAACGGTTTCCTGTCACGATCCTTTTCTATGCACAATTACATCTTCGCGATTAGCATGCTATTTCGTTCCTACCCATGTTTCCTCTTATTATTACGAATAGCTGTCGATTCGGACTTTGGTGTATAAAAGAATGCTAAGCAGCACTTATATTCAAAGCTATATCTATGGCACAAGGCTCAGATTACACTAGAACCTATCAGCCAGGGTGCAATAAAGTTTTCGAATATACATTTCTGGGACCTGAGTTCAAAAGCACCCCCTTAATTACTTGTTTCCAACACGGATCGTATCTCGTATATCTTGGCCCTTGCAGGCTGCAGCACGGCAAGATCATCTAGGTATACAATCCTGCAGTAACTGAAGACGTTTATATCATATCTATATAGGCTCATTACCTCGTCACAATCAATGCATACTATCACACACTCTCGCAATGGCCTCGACGATATATCTGCGCAACTTATTCGCCCCTATGGACTTTGGTCGTGGTGGTTACAATGGACCTAATGATGAATCGGAAGAGTAGGATCGATCGTCGTGATAATTGCCATCTTCTATATTTACGAAGCCAAGCCAGCCCGAAAACATTGATTGAATTACTCAAAAGGCTCATGGGAAGGTCGCGCTTCTTCTTTTTTTTTGTAGGATCGCCGAAGCGAACAAAAAGGGGTTGATGGAAGCTATGGAACTATTGAACCCGTCAAGCGATATAAACGACGCAAGGGCTTTCGATAAATTTTCAGCGGACTAAGCAACACATTATTATTATCCTAAGGTTGACGCGATCTTTGCCCAGCCGGTCTACGAGTTCGGTTCAATATCCATAAGCTTCTAACCATTCAACTTTCATGCCTTTCCTGAACTTCATCTTTCATACGCATCCTCACTGTTCTCAATCACGAGTCTTACAGCGCACTCACAATCCTCTTCTTGGTTATAAACTCCTCAGCCTCGTTGCTCTCTTGCAAATATTATACCCCGACGTCATCGTTACTGGATACCTACATACGTTTAAGGCTTCCAGAGCCGGAATTTTATTTGCAAGACGTAGTCTTAGTATGAGTCTTAGCCTATGCTTACTCGGGCTACTCGGTAGACTCTGAGGAGTTGGGGGAGGAGAGGTATGGATGGGTGGATGGGGAGATGGGTAGATGAGGAGGTGCTAATGGGATGGTTGGGTTTGCGGGGGGGAGGGGGGAGTGGAAGTGGAAAGAAAGAGAAGGGATAAATGGATAGATGAATAGACAGATAGATTAGAAGACTTACATAGATCAACCTCAGCATCTCCAATCAAATCAAATCCAAACATTAAATGGACTGGGTGTATCTATTACATATCTATTCCACAGATTCCGTTTGGTGCTGGTGCTGGTGCTGGGTGTTAGATATGACATGTCATGCTACGATATCAAGGAATGAGCAGAGTAAATAAAGGAAATAAAGTATGAAGCAAAGAGATGAGTTTATATGGCATTCTGAGTCTGGGTATTTGATGAGAGGGGGGGGGGGTAAAATTTATATTGTATATCGTATATGCTACAAATATATCGCATGGTTTGGTTTGCGTTGCTTAGCTATCCATGGATATGTAAGTAGTTGCATCGAAACGATTGTGGATTTACTTATACTTATACTGTGTGTATGTGTGGGTTTTTGCGTGAGGGATGATGTGATGTTTCGGGTTATAGCATAGCATACATATCATATCATATCATGCATCTCATCTTATTAGAAGATGCATGGGTATGTATGTACTGGGCCGCTGGGCGGGAGGGAGAAATTGAGGGATATGTGATGTGTGTGTGTGTAGTATGTACATGGTGGTGGATTTGCAGTTGGAGTTGGAGTTGAAGTTGAGGTTGAAAGAAAGATGTTTGGATATTTGGAAGGGATGATGGGTTATGGTGAGGTGAGGAAGGGAAGGGGGAAATAGGGCTTTGATTGTTTGAATGTTTAGTTGATGTGGTTAGGTGGTTGTGCTGTAATGTTCTTACTGTAGGGTGGTGATGTGGAGTGGATGGAAGCTATGGTTGTCTTGTGTATTGCGCGGAGATTCTAGTAGGTTAATAAATGGGAATGAATTATATCACCGAATGTTAATTAACCTTGGTGAAACACTGGTGATGATTGCAGTAGTATCTAATATTTATATCCTCACATCTACTCTAATGATCCGTAATCAAAGACCAATTTTTAGCGAATATGCAATACATTTAAGAAAAGACTCCAAACACCTTCGTTTGACACCATAATGCATCTTTAAGCATTCCTAATTGCATCTGGTATGCCTAATACATCCCATGAAGCTTCATCCAATAATCTAGATCATCGGGCCATTCTTGATGCATCCTTAACCATTCGTTATTCTCCCCCCTTAAATGACGCCATCCCAATTTATGGTTTTCCCCCCTGCGATGAGCCCCTTGCCAAAAATAATCATATTCTTGTCTTAATCTCTACATCACTTATTAGTTGTTGTTGGGTCCGTTTGATAAATGCTGACTTACGTTGGGACCATTATGATTCCAATCTTTAAACTTGGAAGGATCAACTTGATGACCTCGATGATATGCCCGATAGATTTTATTCAGTTCATCCCTAGTTAAACGGGGATATTCCCATGGGTGATCGCCAACACCATAGCCATTCCAATCTTGTGCTTTTTCCCACTCGACGTATTTCCGCGTGTAGGGATCATATCTTTTGAAACCTCTTGGGACTGGGCCTGTCATTTCGTGAATGTGCTTACGCTCATCGTGGTATGAGTCCCTATTGGAAAGTCAGCGATACGCAAACGCCGATTTCTTCCTGTAAGAGTTTACCAATTTTGCCAGCGATCGGGACGAATCCTGCTTCCTTGCTTCCCAACGAAAATATCTGGTCCTCGGTTCGTTACAATGTTATTCAATCTTCCCCAGAATCCTCGATGGCCAAGACCTTTGGGTCCATCTTTGGGCCAGATGAATTGTAAATTCTTTTTATCTGGCATATCGAAGAAGGAGAGTAGTTTTTGAACTATACAATAACTACAGAAATCAATGAAGAACAAAGGGTAGTTCTAAACATCATTGCTTAATGACTACATATAATGCTGGCTATAGATCAGTTTGACTGATCAAGACAATTAAAACTTGTGTCTTGAACTGCTGTCAAATCTGTGAGGCTCAGTTGAACAGCAGAGCATACCAGACAGTCAAGAGTCTGCCAACAACCATCATGGGAGTCATATATGGTCACATATGAGACAGCAGTATCCGTTCCAGTTGCTTGTCCTGCAAACACTATAAATATAGAAAAGCAATCTTAGAATTGTGGAATATAAAGGTCTCAGTTGCACAATTGTTGAAACAGATGGAGAGAATGACAGATCTCATGCTTTCATAGAGAACAAGCAACAAACTTCTACAGTAGTATCTTGTCATACTCTTCACAGAGAATGTGAGTAATATCAACGTGCAATAATTTTCTACATGGCTTGTACCACTTGGTGTACCCTCCAGAGGTTTGATGGAGCTCAAGACATTTAGTAATGGGTATCAACCAAAATCAGTCAATCAAAAAAGGGACTGAGGACAAGATAGAAAAGGTTTAGGTTGGTCTAAGCACGTGAAGAATGAAAATGGTAGGTAGGGTTGCAATTGGAAGTGTTGCACGTGGGTTGATTGACATAACTGTGGGGGATATAATGGTCCGTGCCCGGAACGCGGTTGGGTTGGATCCCTAGTAGCTTCGGCCGCATATCGCGTCTACCGATCAAAGGACCAGAAACTTTAGAGGAAAGTAAACATTACAAACAACAACGACGTTGCAACCGAATCCTTCATTCATACAGATCAGCCGAGTGTAATTATCTTCAAAGGATCTGAAGGGAGAATCAGGGGAGAAAACTATTGAAGAACGATTGGATTCGAAACTTTATATCAACCTTTACATGAGTTGAAAAGGCCAGGGATTTGTTTGCGCGTCAAGTCTCGAACCATCTGCGATATTCACCCTTTGGAAAGAGGAGGACTTGCTTTAAAGGCCACCCATCTCTAGGCACAGTCGATCTAAAAGCCTTGCCAAAATTGCAGTTCGAATTGTACATTTAGAGAATCTATTTCTCAGCGACCGATCCACCATTTGCCAACACATCGCAGCCACGGAACAAGATTACAATTGGGAGTCATTGGCGTTGATCAAGGGGCTTGCTTGGATTATTTGCATTCGCAAAAGTCTTGAAGAATTCAAAGACCCCGATTCGTTCAGAGTTTCGGCATTTAACATACGATACCTGCGAGAATTCGAACTTACGATATACACAATAATTAGGCAACATATCTCAAGTTATTCTCGTCTGTGGTGGTGGTGTTATATCCGAAATGACCTGAATTGCAGTACTTGATAGCACACTGCCTTGATAGCATATTCAACAAGCGCAAGGCACTAGCCTTAGAGTACTAGAATCCAGGCTTGAAAGTGGTGTCATTTGAGACTCCAAAGAAGAGACGAAGCGGAGCAGCATCGATCTGTTTGCAATCTTGCCACAATGCCCACAATCAATGTTGTACCAAGCTCTACCACAGAATTACAAACAATTGCAGATATTCTTGCGAAATCAAGGAAAGTTGTGGTTGTAACAGGGGCTGGGATCAGTACGAATTGTGGAATACCCGTAAGTGGATGACGACCCACCCCATCACCTATCGGTCAACTACTGACCCAACATGATAGGATTTTCGTTCTGAAGATGGACTTTATTCCATGATTCAAGCTCAGTACGATGCTGCACTTGAGAATCCTCCTTGGGAAATAAATGATTATGATATCGATGATCGACCAAAGAAGAAAAGACGTGTCACGGAGCGCTTTTACTACGAATTGGTGACGGCTGATGGCGTGAGGGTAGAACCGCCTCCTGAGGATTCTTCTGGGCCATCTACTGAGCAGCCTGTCGAGCAAAATTCCGAACAGTCTTCCCAGCAGTCTTCCCAGCAGTCTTCCCAGCAGTCTTCCCAGCAGTCTTCCCATCAATGCTCTCACCCATCTTCAAAAGAACCTCCAGTGCGGCAAGAAGTGCCCACTCCAATTTCAACTCGAAGAAGTTCTCGTAGGCATGTTTATTTGGCACAGGATAATCCTAAGACTGAATCACCAAAGCCGAGTTTGAAAGGTCAAACCTCTCAGATTCAGCATGTTCCTTTGGCACACGACAAATCTATGAATGAATCGCCGAAACTGAGTTCGAAGGGTCAAATTACTCGAGCTCGGAATGCTTCTTTGGCACAGGATGTTCCTAAGAATGAATTCCCGAAAGCAAGCTTGAAGGGCCCGCCTGTTAAAGTTCGGCCTACACGTGCCTGTGATCGATGTAGAGTTCGAAAGATAAAATGTGGTGAGGTCCGACCATGCTGTGAACCATGTTCCAAAAGCGGATATGAATGCATCACGACCGAGAACCCCAAACGACGAGTATCCAGTGTTGGAGATAACAAGTCTCAAAAAGAAATACCTCCAGCATTGGAGATGGAGGTTGACTCAGAAAGTCTCGACACAGAAGAAAAAGCTTCACAACAATTGTTGCAAGAATCGAGTGAATACTCCTCCCAGTACTCATCCGAAAATTCTCGGTTGCCTGAGGATGTGGATGCAATTGACAGTAAACAAAAACTCGCTCGACGTTCACTCCGAATCAACTGTCCATTATCTTTCCCAAAAGAAGAAAGTTCAATCTCAGCAAAAATTCGTTCAGATTCTTCTCTATCAAGTTCACTGCGACGTGAAAGTAGCCTTCGGTCCACTATTCAAGCCTCAATTACCAACCTTCAATCCTCTCCTTCACCTCGAAACCTCGACCAGAGATCATCATCACAGATACCTTCTTCCGCCAACTCAATCGTCGACAGCAGATCTTCGCGACAGATAACGAGATCACGCGCTGACAGTTTACCACCACAACCTACACAACAATCCTCACTCGTTAGAAGATCTTCTCGACGAAATACCCCCGCGTTCGAACCTTCCAACAGTAAACTATCTTCCACTACCAATATAGAAAGCTCGTTCACGTCTAGCAGCGCTACACCCTCAATTTCATCAAGCGACTGCAGTAGTAGCAACAAACACAATTTCTCGAGTGAAGTCAGTTCCATCACGACTGCCTCCGAATCTGAAGAACCTCCATCGCAATCATCTCAATCCTCTTCATCACGTACATTACCCAATCTCAAAGGAAAAGATCTTTTTGACTCAGTCATTTGGTCGGATCCTTTTTCAACCTCCATATTTTACATGTTCATTTCAAATTTTCGTCGCAGAATTAATAACGATGTCAAGTCTACCACCACCACTCACCAATTTATCCGTGCTCTCAGAGACAACGGTCGCCTCGTCCGGAATTACACACAGAATATCGACTGTCTCGAAGAACGCGAAGGCCTCACTACGGACCTCGAACTTGGTGCGGGTGATCGTACGCGTTTTCAAACCAAAGTCCAAAGTAAATCACTACCAGCTGGAGGAGAAGAACGAGGAGGAAAAGATACCTCTGTTGCAACAGGAGTAGAGTGCGTTTTATTACACGGCTCACTCCGTAAGTTGCGATGCGGAGTGTGTTCAAAACTGACCAGTTGGGATGAGGAAGATAGAGAAAGTACTACAATGGCTGGATCTGCTCCCGATTGTCCTTCTTGCATATCAAGCTCTCTTTCGCGCCAAGATAAGGGTCGCCGAGGTTTAGCTGTTGGCAGATTAAGACCTGATATTGTCCTTTATGGAGAAGAACATCCGCATGCAAATCTGGTGGGACCATTAATCATTCACGACTTAAAATTGGGTCCGGATGTCCTTCTCATTCTTGGTACTAGTTTAAGAGTTCATGGTCTTAAGATTATGGTTAAAGAATTTGCACAAGCTGTACATGCCAGAGGTGGAAGCGTGATTTTTGTCAACCAAACAAAGCCTCCTGAGAGTCAATGGGGTGATGTTATCGATTATTGGGTAGAGTGGGATTGCGATGCCTGGGTTTTGGACCTGAAGGAAAGACGAAGCGATATCTGGCAGCCATATACGAATGCTACGCAAAGTGTTGCTAGCAAAGATCCGGCGCCATCCAAGCAGCGCAATACATCCGAAAAAATACCCCCATACAGACCACAGTGCAAAAGAGATGATAAGACGAATGCAGTCCATTTCACATTTAAGATTCTTGATGATCTTCGAAAGCTCAAGGATGCCGAAGGAAATATATCAGTACGACCTATGTATTGGCAACCTTTCGAACGCAAACCTTTCAGAGCTTCTACTGGACAAATTTCGGAGCAGAAGACAACCAAGAAGTCTCGACCAGCAATATTACCCATTAGGAAAGCTCGAAAGTCTCTCCCTGTCTCGAATATTAAATCATCTTCAGCTGCCACTACCAGTAAATCTCAGAAACACCAAACTATCTCCGAGACTAGTCCTATCGCCAATACCCCTTTGACTGAAATCCCCCGCAGTGGTGCGTGGCTTGGAGATCGTCTCCTCAAACACGTCCGCAGACTCACCAACAATACTCTTCCTGAGAGCTTCTTTGATGACCTCCGAGTGCCTTTTGAACGACTGGCTAGCAACGTACCAGGGAATAGCATTGGATACAAGAGGTCCTTTGGAGATGTCGGGGTAGAGGGTGGGCTGGAGAGCGTTGGTCTGCCTAACATAAGGGGACTACTGGATTCTAGTATTAGTATCAAGGGGATGAGCTTGAGTAGCTTACCACCGACTGGCTCTCCCGAATCAGGGAGGAAAGATAAGAATAAGAATAAGGGGAAGATGGTGAATAGGGGAGAGGGGGCTAGCTCGCCTGTAGACCAGAACACTATTATCGAGCAGCCAAGACCAGTAATGAGGCACTCGTATGGAACGAGAAGTAAACGAACCAGTCGGGTGGGAGGGGAAGGGATTGAGGAAGTGAATGGTGATATGGGTGAGGGGGATACTATTGTAGTTAGGGGCAGGGATAGGATGAGTATTGGGGCGGTTTGTAATGATAGATGAATGATGGATGGAGTTGCTCTGCTCTGCTGTGCTGTGCAGGCAGTACTGTGCTGTGATGGATGGGAATGGTGGGATTACTGGATTAGATGGTTCAGTTATATATATAGATTGTTATTTGTTTGGTGCATGTAGATTATGATACCATGAATTGAGTACTCTCTATACAATGGCTAGAGACGAGAGCAGAAAGTTGTTTTAATGATTTGTGCTTGTGTTTGTATTTGTATTTGTGGTAGGGTAGAGTAGTGTAGTGTAGTGTAGATGCGTGCTGTATTGTGTGGTGTGGTTTGGAGTGGTTTGGATGAGAGTTATGTTTGTAGAAATGGG
>NGKG01000006.1:1896143-1907220 GCA_002162505.1 Myriosclerotinia scirpicola | reverse complement strand
CCAATATTCTCCCCCACAACCCCATCCCTCCCCCTCCGCATAATCCTCGGTCTCTCCTCCCGAGCCTCCCTCTCCGCATCCGCGATAAACTTCTCAAACTCTCCACTCCGATTCCCACTCCCACTCGCACTCCCACTCCCACTCCCACCCTCAGCCAATTTCCTAATCATCCTCCCCGTCGAATACGCCGCACCCTTATATTCCCCATACGTATATTCCAAACAACTATATTCATCATACCCCCCACAATCCATCATAAGATTCGGCACATCAAACATATTCATGTAATCGGATTTCTTGGCTCGTCGGGGAACTTGCGAATTTCTCTTCTCGCTCTGTACTTGACTCTGTACATGAGTCTGAGTCTGCGTATGCGCAGTACCCGATCGTGAAGATCTCTCCAACGAATCAGAAGAAGGAGAAGATTTGATGGGTAGAAATTCGATCTCCTGCGGTACCCTTCTAATCGTCGCGATGGAATTTCTATTGGTATTTGTATTTGCGGAAAAAGAAGGAGAAGGACAAAGGGAAGGCGAAAGAACAGGCGATTGCAAATGAGCCTGCGGTCTCGCCGTAACCATAGAATTCCTCTTCGCATTCACCACCGTCCCCTTCCTCGACAAACCCGGGACAGCAGGTTCCGAACTCCCCAACGTGTAGTAAGATTTCGAACGCCTATTTTCGATTCTCTTGGGTTTGGGAGAGACGTTGAGGGTATTGAGGCCTGTGTCTTGAGATTGGGAATGAGAGGGGACGGGACGCGATTTAAAGTCTGAGAGGGAGCGTTTGAGGGATGTGAAACGGTTGGGTGAGGAACCACGTTTTTCATTGGCGGTTTGGCTTTTTTTGCGGATGAGGAGGGGTGCGACGGTGTCGTGTGAGTATTGGAGGGTCATAGTTGTTGTGGCGTAGGTATCGAGGGAGGAGCGGATGGTTGGGGCCATGGAACGGCGGGGTACATTGCTGAGGGTGCGATTACAACTTTGAACTGGGGGTGGGATCGTAGATGCCAGGAGATCTGTAATTTGAGATTGTAGCTGAGAATCGGTAGCCGATGATGAGCCTCTAGCAAGAGCAGAATGATCCAACAAATCAACCTCGGGCGTTTTTCTCGTGGCGAAATCCATAGAGGCACTACAGCTAGGTGGAGATGATTGGATTTCTTCTCCTTCCATAACCGGGAAATCGGTGACGATTTTCCCATTGTTTTGAAGACTGGACTTGGAGAAAATTTTTCGGACTGTAAGGGAATTTCGGCTTGACACTGATGGGTGAGTCGAAGATGCGGGAGTTGACCTTGAGGAGGTGGAGGTTGATGTAGATGTGTTGGATCTTCGAAGATCTCTAACGGAGAAAGTTTGGCGGAGAGATTTTGGTTGGTTGGATGCAGATGGAGATGTATATGTATACTCTTCATCGATACAAGCAGGATGATTCTCTATCGGATCCGAAATCACCATCTTAACATTAAGAGGATAACCTATCTCAGCATCACTCTCCAATTTCTTCCCCTTCCCTATTCTTGAAAACTTGCGCGATAGTTTCCTTGTGATAGATCTTGCAGCATGAATTGGAGAGCTTTCTCGAGATTTGGATTTCGGGTTTGGTGTTGCTGGTCTTGCCATAAATTCATCTGACATATAGTTTCTGGCCAGCTCCACCGAAGATCTTTGTGCTCTTTCAATACCAAAACAACCGGGGGTTTCCCTCGTCGCGAGAGAGAAGTTTGGACGAGAAGGTACAGATATATCCGATATTCTCCTTTTCAATTTTCTGAAAACAGAGCTCCTGTGATCGGCTTTTGGATTGAGAACATTAAATCGTCTAGGATCTTCTTCGAGGGTATTTTGTCGTCTATCAACAGGTCTGGCGTTGAGGTGTGCAGTGGGTGTGGTGTTGATGGTGGACGATAGGATATCTACCATATCCAATTCGGGGGTCTCTATCAACATTGGTCTTTCGTGGAGTCTTGGGGGTGCTTTTTGTGAAGCTTGGCGACCGACAAATCCGCGGCTCATTCGTCTCAGTTTGAGGGTCCAGCCATCGTCGGAATTGGCTCCTGGCATAGGACTGTAGGGACTTTGCATTGTGGAATGAGGTGTTGTGTGAAGTAAATTTGAGATTGCAATAAGATAAGATGAACTTGATCTCAAATGGAAACGAGGTAATAGAAGATAAGTAGTATAAGACCCGGATTGTCAAAAAGAAAAAGAGGGACTATCGAAGCACTTTTAATGTTTCGAGTTTCGGAATAATGATCAGATGATGTACTTGTTTCGAACAGATGAAACCGAGGTCAGTATTTGGCAGGGACAAAATAAGAGAAATGGTGTTGATCGAGTCAGTAAAAATAAAGTAAAACGAGAGTATGAATAAATGATTCCGTCCAATATCAAATGGATTTACCAGAAATCGGAATTTGGATATCAGCAGCACTGCCGGCAATGTGACAAAAGATAAAAAAAATAAAGAAAAGTATAAAAAGATGGAAGAAAGTTGATTTCAAAGGAAGATCAATCTCAACTCAAGAATGATCTCAAGGAACCCTCTGCATATATGTATATTATTCAAAGTAAAAGAAACCATTTTCTTCCGTCCGAGCATTTCGGGAACGCCTTTTGCCCATTCATTCAACAACTTACAAGAGATGCAACATTTGGTCTAGACAACAAGATGATATGAACTAACATAACATGAGCATTAAGCACGACCTTTGCATCAGCATTTTTGTGGTGCAACTTTGCAACTTTGACGTTTTTGGGGCGTGGTGGATCAGCGCAAAGACAACCGTTCGCGAGTCTAGCACTGCACTTGATTGATACGATTGATACGCAAAATATGGGGCATCCTGACTTTCTTGCGTGGATTTTTGATATTCAATAAGTAGGTAAAGTCACGGGAGGAAGATCAAACAGATGTTCTTTGGTGACATGGTTAGTGAAGAAGTATAAGTGTTGTTGGGAAAATATTGATATGAAGGGGGGGGGTGTTCAAACATAAGGAGATATGTTATGGGAGATGGTCCCATAAGGTTACATTGCCTTGATAACTTTTAACGACGTAACAAAATGTATATAATAACTAGATGCTGTATAAATATCTTGAATCCAACGATGAAAATAAATCAAATTTTCCAGTTCGTGAATTCACATCAAAAATCTTAGCGATGCAGAAATGTCCAACCACCCAGTCAGTCAGTCCGAGCACACCAAAATTGTATCATCTTATGTACTTAGATGTTTCACCATCTCATCCCTTCTTACTACGTCCCACTTCGTCCCACTTGGTCCTCCAACCCAAATTCTAGATCTCACGAGTCACGACTTATTAGTTTTACTTTTTGGAATTGAGGTATTCTCCATTCCCGACTCTGGCGCACAGTTCCTTGAGTGTGTGGCCTGCCCACTCAAAATCCTCCTTTTCCAGATATACTTGTCCGCTGTAGGAAAGTGGGCGACGTTAGTTGTTGCAGAACACGAGAAAAATGTGATATGTGAAAGGAATTATGAATCATGAATCATGACTCATGAGAGAATGTGGATTATGACTTACCTAAGTCTTACCCACCATTTGTTGTTTAAGAAAGCAATGGGGATATATGTCTTATAGTCGTTCATTAATGTCTCCAACATCCATTGATAGGCTTGCATCTTCGTATCTTCATTGACCTTGAAGAATTCCTCAATATCCGATGTGCCAATTTCCAATGGTAATAATACGTTGACAAGACAGCAATCTGTCAGAGTATTGGTACTGTTATCCAAAACCTCAGTACCTAGAATCTTAGCAATAGCTTTACCACCTTCTAGTGATAAATTGCTGCAGTAGTCCATAATGGCCTTCTCACCACCACACACTTCTTTTCTCCATTTGATAGCTTCCGCGGCGCAGAGGTAATTGGTATTGTCGATAGTACCAACAGATTCGAATTGATTGACAAATTCACTCTTAGAGCTTGGTGGTAATGGATTGAATGGTCTGGGTCCTTTAGGAATGTACCCGTGTGAAGTAGGTAGAGTCGTTCTCATCAAGTTTTGGTTCCGTTTGGGGACATAAAATACCGCGCAACCTCTCGGAACAAAGAGCCACTTGTGGCAATTGCTGACGAAGAAATCGGGGTCAAGGTTAGATAAATCCAACGATACGTGACCAATTCCATGAGCTCCGTCGACGATAGAGTATATACTTTCTCTTTTACAGATCGCGATATACTTTTCATAGGGGACTCTCAATCCAGGAAGTGATCCTACGATATCGAATACAGCAGCCCGAGGACGTTTACCCTCTGCTTTTGAGGTCTCAATGGCTTTTTCGAATAGCCCAACGAGTTCGTCATCCTCGATAGGATATTGAAAGGTAATCTTTCTAGGTTGAACAAGGCCAAGAGTCGCTTCGGAAACGTACTCGATCTAGGATTTACGTGTTAAGATTGATGTTGATTTGTGAACTGTCAAGCAATAACAGTGACATGGAATTGTGTCAAAGTTTCAAAAGGTACATACCGTCAAACCACAAGCACCATATATGGTAGAGAAATAAAGAATCTCATCCTTCCCATCCTCATTCCAAACCAAATTTCTCAAAACGGTATTGATACCAGTGGTAGCATTAGGTACAAATACCACAGTATCAGTGGGAACATTCAGAAGCTTCCCTAAAGCTTCCCGTGACTCATCAAGTAATCGAGGAAATATATAGCGAATAAATTCATCTGGACGAGCTTCCGAATCATCCTGATACTTTCTCTGCTTCTCTCGAATGGCACGAGGAACAGTGCCATAGGAACCTGAACATTGTGAGCTGTAGCCGGATCCTGGGATTGGGATGCTGATCAGATATACCATGATTCAAATTTCTCCATCCTGGCGCAAAAGGGAAATGCTTGGCCATCTCTTTGCCAAAAGGAGTGGCTTGATATGTTGTTGACTCATTGAGGGAAACTTCCCCGAGCTTGGTATCCAATTCGCCCATGATGATAAGGTGTAGGTATGGTGTTTGGTGTATTGAAGTAGAAATAGAAATAGTGAAGAGAGAAGAATGAGGGGGAAATGAAGTTTATATACTACTTAGTGGAGAAATGCCGAGAAATGCTCGAGGAGTCATCGATAAATATATTGGTGTCTTGGTGGAGACGGAATCATGACTGGTTAGTACTATCACAGTCCATACTGAGGAATGATAAATCGTTGATATAATGAAATTATCAACAACTCCCTTGCCAAGGTGAATTATTACCAATTTTTGTAAACTGGGAATGCCAATTCCATACATTTGTGGTAATAAAATGGAGATGTGAGTCGAAGAAGTCAAGCAAAAGGCGTGGTGGAAGTTAGAGTTCAGCCCCTCACCCCACCCCTTCACCAATTCGTCTATCACGATAAGCCCCAGATTCTTTTGTCTCCATGGGAGTCATAGACCTAACTTCATTTTTTATCAGCAACTTCATATCACCCTCATCTTGCCGATGCTATCCGAAGAAATCAATCATGACTCTCATAGTCGTTGCCAAGATAACGAAAGATGTCGATTTCAGAATATTGAAGGACTACCATCAGTCGATTCGCAAAAGCTGTCTCCCTTATTGCCCCCCAGCCAGCCAGCCTGGAATTCTCGATGTCTATCTTCAATCAACAAACTACCAGCCTCGTGCGTATATCTTCACAATGGTTTTATCACTTCCTAATCAGCAATGACCAAATCATCTCACCCCAATGCCCCCCTGAAAACAAACCTGATATCAGATCCCATCACAATCCATAAATTTACACTGCCCACAAAACTATTGAGAGATGTCGAATCAATTCAATCGTTTTGCGAAGACGTTCGCTGTATATGAAAGGGTAGATCGAGTATATTACAGAAGTGAGGAGTCTATGAATCTAATGGTTGCTTAGGAAAGGCTAAACAGAGGAGAGAGAGAAACTATTGTACTCTGAAGTATCGGGGAAGATTGGGATAGATACTGCTTACAAGTGACTTGCTAGTCAGTGATGTTTGAGCACAATATGGATAAGTATTCAAATTGTGCTATAAACTCAGTATGAGAAATTTATAATGCTAATTATTATTAATCAAAATCTATAATATTACAAGAATTTTATTATTATCGCTTTTTCTTCTTTGTCATTTAGTTATACTATCAAAATGTATACAAGTATACATACTAGCATTAGTATGAGTAGGTATATATCTATTACAAAATCAAGCGCAAGCCACTTTTCTTCAAAAGGACCGAGTCTATATCCTCTCTCTTCCAATATCGAGATTCATCATTCATATTGATATGAATAATCAGCTTTAATCAATCTGATTACGTACATACTGTTGTAAATCGCTGGGCAACAACTCTACTGAAGTGTGATATTGGATGTATACCCGGACTACTCCATTGAGAACCTATTTGGCAAAACCGAACGAAATTTATAACTATTTCCAGCTTACTATGTGATGATGTCATATTTAACTCTAGTGCTTGTAAATCAATGAGAAATGTGATAGTAAAGGCATGATGTTGTGAATGATTCTCGAGCGAAAGTAGTGAGTTGTGTATCTATCAACCTATAAATTTTACATACAACTTTTATGTACAACAATATCCCAATTATTGGACCTATATTGGCCTATTCAAAACGTCAAAAGTTGTCCCACTGGTATACATACCCAGTATCCATTGGAAACAAAGTTACATGAAATTTTAGAATATATGTATACAAAAAGGTGTGATGAATTTCCTCTGCACAATGGGCATGCGAATGCTCGAACACTGTACGTAATCACCCACTGTAACACCATCTCGAGTATCCAATCATTTATATCACTCATTCGATGCGCAATAGGAAAGTCTCTGCGTCTTAGCCGAAAAGAAAACATCATGTAACATTGCATTGCTTCCTTTGCAATGAGATTAAGTGAGTTCTTGGAGCCAGTCTTTTCTGTGGTAAGAATTGATTACACCTCGTCAGAACATTTGATAGAAGAGTTTTACATAATTCAGTGATGCTTGTATTAGCCTTTTCAAGGTATATAATATTTTAGGACCCCATCTAGAAACTATACATCTGAAAGACTGGAACTTCTGTCTTACAACCATGTCTATGAAATATTGTTTGATCATGGCATGTGGGATTCAGGGGTCTCTCGCTAGATATAGCCTTAACTTCACTTCGCAGTAGGCTTCTAACAGCTCCTTCGCAGAATCAACACAAGGTTCAACCTCATCTCTCTCCGGTCGAGGATTAATCGATGTTTTGTGGAGTGACCTAGTAACTATTTCTCTGTGTTGTTGGTCGGTCGATCCTCTGCTTCCAAGTTCCAGGACCTAGTGATTCGCGATTAACACTTCCCTAGCGTAGACTTTGGCTCACCACATTATGCGGATTAGGCCCGGAGGTTAGCTTTCAAATAGCTCTGGGACAATTGGTTTCCGCTCGAAGATCTTTCAGAGACTTTCATTTATCTGACTACTCTGACTGGACTTTGAAACGTGCATTTTATGCAGACTCCGGCGGGTTCCTCCGTATGGTTTACCCAATTCACTAAATCCTGTGTCTTTGAGACCTGACTCTGTCCCTAACCTCAAATTCAACATCACTGTTTCCTTGTATACACTCTATCTGCTTTTAATATAGCTTAAACTCCTCGTTTTTCGTCCAAAAACATTCTTCGTCAGGCAGTTGCTAACTGCCCGATCTTGTAGTTCAAACCCATGTAAGTAATTGGATTCTTGTATTGTAGCACACCTACTGCGATGCTCGTCTTGGAATTAATTCAACTTCGTTCTTTGTCCCTAACTGATTGCCAGGTGAAAGAAAATTTAGGACAGAACTGTTGAATGGATTGTGTGAAATAAGGTGAGGTTGAATTGATGTTACTAGATAGATCGTGGTGGAGTGGATTCGGATAGATCTTCAGTGTAGATATCAGATTTACTGAAGTATAAGAAGCTGTATAGCTGTGGATGATGCAACCTTCAATACAACTGTAGGTAGATGTAGCCTGGGATCTGAATGTGCCAGGACCTGAAGAAAAGTGCACAACATGAAGGTGGTTCTGATGGTTTTGCTTTCATTTCTGTTCAGTGTAGGTTGCGAGTAAGATTGAAGAGTAGAAGAGCTCTTATGCTTGTAGATTCCCCAGCATGGAACCGTGATCTGGTATCACGTCGCTGATTCACAGACAGGTCATGTCTGCTATTCACTCGAGAAAGCATTCATAGCTCCGGGAAGCCCAACCAGTCAGCGCACTCGCTTGCATCTGATTCAATTGCTTTTGCACTATCTTTGAATGACATGTTCGTGAAGCTGCCCAGGTGCTGTAAATTCTAGTAGATTTTCAGATATCGTCTCCTCGATGTTCTGGTTTGAAGCGAGTTATTATTATAGTATAATAGGAGAAGCAGGTGCTACCTAAGTAGATTAACCTTATGTACCTACCCCACTATAATTTTTACCGATGACGCCAATTAGTTTCCGCGCCTGCATGCTTACAACCTTTATAAATTCATCTCTTGTAAATAACCTCATATCACTTACCTTCTTCTTCCCAGTACTCTGCAAAAACAGTAATCATGTCTCTTGCAGAATTACAAAGATTACTACCTCTACCAGAGGAAGAGTTAAAGCAAGTACTGGACTATGCAAATACACTCTCCAAACCAGCCGCAGAAGAGCATTTCAATAATCTACTAGGAGAATCACAAGGAACCATTGAATTTATATCTACATTCAATTTCAGAAGACAAGATCCTACTGTCAAATCAACTCCGCAGACGCAGACGCAAACACAAGCTTCATCATCAACCGGTGTACCAAAATCAACTAGAGGACCAAAGAAGAAGAAGCCTGCTATACATACACCTCCACCACGACAAGTTAAAGATACATATGCAGGGCAAGGGACAGCATACAAGAAGAAAGAGGAAGATGATTATGTATCAGGAAAATCTACACCTGCACCATCAGCATCGACGCCCAAAGCCTCAGCGGCGTCTAATGCATTCGCTCTCGACAGCACTCCCTCCGCCATCCAAGCACCAATCCCTCGACCTCCTCCTTCTGCGGCAGGTACCTTAATATCCGATTTCAACAAAAAACCTAAATCCACCACCTCCCGAGCCGCCTCTCAAAACCCCTCCCGCAATGCCTCGCCCGTCCCAAAAACCCAAACAAAGGTAAACATCACAGGTGGAAACGCCATGCACGGCGCTTCCACCGCTCTCTCCGAGCTCGACGCCGCAATCCGCACATTAGAAATCTCCACCAATTCCTCCCTCTCTAAAGATCCCGCAAAGCGAAAATGTAACTGCATAGCAACCCGGCATCCACTTCTCGCCGCAGCTCCAAACTGTCTGAGCTGCGGAAAAGTAATCTGTGTAAAAGAGGGTTACGGACCATGTACATTCTGCGGATCACCTATACTGGGCAAAGATGAAGTCCAATCCATGATCCGCAGTCTTAAAGAAGAACGCGGGGTGGAAAAAATGCGTCTAGATGCCTCTTCTCATCGACGCGCTGAGGCTACACGAAAACCTGTTCCGTTCTCTCAACCAAAGATTGTGGATGTGACACCTGCAGAACAAAAAGCAAAAGAACATCGCGATAGATTATTAGGATTTCAAGCACAAAATGCGAAGAGAACAACAGTGAGAGATGAAGCTGCGGATTTTGATACTAGTTTAGCGGCGTCGGTGGCGGCTGGAGGTGGGAGTGGTATGGGTGGGATGTGGGCTAGTCCTGCGGAGAGAGCGAGGGAATTGAAGAGACAGCAGAGGGTTCTTGCGGAGCAGGAATGGAATGCGAAGCCAGAGTATGAGAAGAGGAGACAGGTTGTTAGTGTGGATTTAGTGGGTGGGAAGATTGTTAAGAGGATGGCCAAGATTGAGGCGCCGAAGTTTGAGAGTGATGGAGAAGAGGAGAAGGAGAAGGAAGATGTGCATGTGGTTGAGAATGCGAGGGGGGGTAATGGGGGAGGGGGAACATTTAGTAGGAATCCTTTGTTGGGGGGCCTTATTAAACCTATTTGGAAAGCAGAGAAGGGGAAGGGGAAGGAAGTGGATGGTGATGGGAGCAGTGGTGGTGCAGAGGCGGATGGAGATGCATATACAAGAAAAAAGAAAACATGGAGGAGGGTACAAGATGATATGGACGACAACGAAGAAATCATATTAAACGGAGGAGCATTAGGTGGAGACGCAGAGATAGCGAATAAAAGGGAAGGGTCGGATGAACATGCTGATGGTGGAACGGGTAAACATGTTGATGGTGGAACGGGTAAACGAATTGGTAGATCATAAATTATAACGGTGAATCCGTTTGCCTAGATGAGGTCTTTAGATCACACTAGCTGTGGGGCAGAGAAACATGCTATTAGTTAGATGTACAATTATTCTTAGACTAAGAGAATTGATAGATACTGTAGTAGACAGAATTATACAAGGGTCTTCTACAGATATAATCACTATTAGTACGAATTTTAAATCTTGCTGTATATCTTCTTACTATGTATGGTTATGCCAACAACCTGGAAGTGACTGAGAGTCGAAAGCAATCATTCCAAGGTTCCTTGAAACAGAAAGTACAGTAGAGATTAGACGATAATGAGACGCGAAATGTTCAATGTTTGATATAGTGATGTGGAAGCGACCCGGGACATCTCATCTTGTCTCATCTCATCTTGTCTCATCTCTTCTTGTCTCATCTCTTCTTGTCTCGACTGATATTTGGAGAGATCAGAGATCACCTGGGCACTGCTAACATATTACGTGATGTTTTCGAAAGTTTGAATGAGGCTTGCATGTTGTTGTTTTTTTATACTCGGTAACTCATGTTAAGAGTATTTTCAGGTCCCAATTGCAAGCGAGGAAAGGAGTTAAGGTGTCTATCTTATTGCATCTCTATGATCATCGTACTTTTGAAGATTCATTTTACCTAGAGGTAGGTAGACCTATAAAACCATACACAGCTCTCGCAAGCAAGCTTCTCTATCTAGATACCACCACACCCCATCCGATCCCAATATTATGCACACACATTCACACTCACACTCACCCTAACCCTAACCCTTCAACTCCTCCAGCAAA
>NGKG01000006.1:1857062-1888092 GCA_002162505.1 Myriosclerotinia scirpicola | reverse complement strand
GACAGAAATTTACAGAGAGCAACTTATAGAAGTATGATGCTATCCAAAGAAACCTTCGATCAAAATAATAAAGTGATTGCGATGTATAGCAAAAGGGTTGTGGGGGGAAAAAATCGAGCATACCATTCAGTACCACGACCACTTTCGCTCCTTCCAGTTCGAGAATCGCGACTCGAACCCGCACCGGCACCCGAACCTGAAGCAGCTGCTGAAGCAAAACTTGACGGCATTTGCGAAGGCATATTGATTTCGTTGTTGGTGGTAACTTCCTATTGTGTCTAAACAGGTAGAAAGAAAGTCTCGATGATGTAAAAGTTTGATGGCGCGGGCGATTTTTATATTGAACGCGATGATGCGCACAAACTTAAATAGGTAGGAAGTATTGTTTAAAGATTGTAGAGAAGATTTAAATTATCTTTGAATGAATATCTTACGATATTGATTTGAGATTGAATATTTCTGTCTGAGTTTGCGTGGGGGGAGGGGGCGAATGTCTTTTTAAATTTTGAGGGACCTCGAATTTGGTACAAAAAAAGCGAAGGAAGTTATTAAGGGCAAGAGAGGTCGAAGGTTAGTAGCTTCAATTTTAGAAAGGGGCTAGTCCATTTTAGCTTAGCCTTGTGGGATTTTGGCCTGAGAATTGAGGTAACTGAGTATAAGTCAAAAATCATCATTACCGATGGCACGTGCAATGGGCCAATGTGCTAACCTGTAAGATTGACACGTGATGGGGGAAAAGTAATATAAATAAATACAAATATACAACAGGTAATAACTTCATTTACCCCTTTTTTTTAATCTCATTTCATGTCACTTCAATGCATAATACTAGCTAGGGAGGATGGGGATATATTTCCTTTTGCACAATGCCTCAATATCCAATCCATTGCTAGGTAATTTCTACATTGAATTGAGTACCTACCTACCTACCTTGGGTGTTTTATACAATTTGTACACATACCCAACATCTATTCTTTCCACTACGTAGCTGTTCAATCATTTCTATCTGTTGATTTGTTCAATAGAGTCGGGATAGTGGTAGACTTATGTGATGCGGAGACTGCTGGGCGATCTGATTCTTCGCTAGTTGTCGGTATCCGACTGATGCTACCACAGGCGAGTGTCACTCTAGATAAGTTACGCCTTTTCGTGGCCAGTGACGGAGAGCATTCTTGTCACATCATATCCCGAGACCATTGAGGTTCATGCCACACATCTGGCAGCGTCAATGGCGGGAATCTACAACAGTATCGCGACAACCAAGAATTGGCCATCAAGAGTCGTCATCATGGACGTCCAAAAGCTTCCCTTCCCCGACTTCAACTTCTCTCACGCCTTCCTGTCATTCGGTCTACCTATTATCGGAGACCCTGTTGCTGCGGCAAAGGAGATTTGTCGCACCCTAAGCCAGGGGGCACTGCTATCACTGCTTTTTGGTCACAAATCCTGTAATGAGAGTGCGCTTAAGAAACTCGTTAGGCGTTGTAGGACCCGATACTCGATTCGACCTTGAACTCAAGCCCTGACGCAAGGATCGTGGCCACATCAGAAGCGTGTTAGTTGGAGAAGTATTGAAGAATGAGGCTGCACAGCTAGTCATACAGCTAGCTGTACGAGAAATCGGCTTTCCTGCCAGTCAAGGACTTGGATAAGTTTCCCACTATAACCTGGAGTGCGATTGACAAGCCGTCTGGCGGTTTGTCTTTAGAAGATGATGAGAAATGGGACGTTAGTGGCGAGATACAAAGAGCTCCTGGCAAAGAAGAGTGGATATAGTGTGAACTCCGATGGTAACATCGCCCTTGAGGCCATCGCTCAGATTGCCATCGTCTGCAGGCCTGACAAATAGGACATCAATACCTATTCTGCAGACGTGCAGTAGATATTAGAACAAGCTCTCCGTAGTTGAGGCTATAAGTCTAATGTATCCTGTTAGTTTAGCACTGGCTTTGATGGCTGGTAAAACTATTATCTGGAAAACAGTCCTAATTATGTTCTGTTTTTATTTTATCTTCACAGCATCACTGATCCATCACTCATAATCCATCTGAGTCTCATCATTCCTGCATCAGTCAATACATCTACAATCCATGGTTTTCTCATCAATCAATCAACTCATATACAAAAGAATATAAATGGAAAGAAAAGCCCGAATCTCGTTATATGGCTACCTACAGCTGGATCCGCATTCACTCGGAGAATTATCTGTGCCTGAACAAATCAGTGTTTCCGTCTTGGATGTAGTGATGACGAAGAAGCTATGATATTATCATCTACTATCATTAGTATACTGTCCAGTTCTCATCGTGAATGTTTCAAGCTGATTATAGTTAATCACCTTCTCCCTTCAACAATCTTCGGGGATACCCGAGTAACGGGTGGTTACAAGAGCCATAAGCCGAGTCGCATGGTAATGTTTGTTTGCTCACCCGGAAGATCGATACGATAATTCTCGAATAGACAGGCATTACTATACCTATGGAACATCATATTCTTAGCTAATGTAAGTATCTAATGGATCTATTGGCTGACAACAATACAATTCGTCACGTTACACAGATCTTGACCACGAACGAGCGTTACAGTTTGTCAAAATCTCAATAAGCAAACAATCTAAGCATCAGTTCTTCCACCTCGGAAGTATCTTTGTAGTCAGAAGAGATCTTGACTCATATGTGGTTGTCCATGTAGTATCCGGTATCGGTTGATACAGATGTAAAAGTTTGCTTATGGTCTTTCCTATTCCCCATTTCCCTTCCTCCTTCATGGTCCCTCTCTTCTTTCTGTTCTCAACTCATAACTTATGCCACTTGATTCTGAGTCAACATCCAAACCCAAACCTGTTATCAATATGCTTCTCGAAAGTATTGGCCTAGGAAGATCTCATCATAGAGATTCTAGACATGCTCTTTCACGCCTCAGCAATCTTCAAGGTTCAAACTCTGGCTGCTACGATATCCGTCATGAGAAAAATGGAGTCCACTGGGAAGGCTGTCCAAATTTCAACCCTAATCCAAGACAATTGACTACTAGAGATCAACTATCGATGGGTACGATGAGAACTCCTGGTGGAGGAATTCCCAGGCTTAGAGACCCAACCTCTTCAATGGGATTACCTTTACTCCAAAGAAATAATTCCAGTCCCAGTGAAAGATATTTGGAAGGATCTGGTGGTATGGAAGCTCTTGCAATGGGAGGAATGGGCCCAAGATCCAGGAACCTCGGTCAAACCCCGGGAGGTCTTGAAGCTCTTAGACTTGGTGGACAAGACCTTCGAGGTAGAAATTCTAGCTTGCACGGTGCACTGCCAGCAGGTGCCGAACGATTCGAAGGACTTGGTAATAGAGGATTACCATCACCTCTAGGATCAGACCAATATACGGCATTCGAACACCTAATGAATCGCAACACGACACCCCGATCATCACACCGAGCATTTCCCAATCCAAGCCGTCAATATTCTCTCGAAGAAAACTACCCCAATCCCCGCATGCAGAATCCTCGATACCACGATCCTCGCGTTCCAGTCTCCCCAATGCAATTCCAAGACCTAGGACCTGGACCTCCCGAAATCATCATGCCGGAACATCACCCCGCAGTATATTACGGCCCTAATTCACCCCGCACATCCCATCGTTCTACCCCAAGAATGATGTACAACGAAATGACAATGGGAAGTCCCCGTCCGCACCATCCTTCTCTTCAACAAAGTCCCAATCCTCTGATGTACGGTGAAATGGACAGTCCACTCACCTCTTCCCGCTACGGATCTATACATTCTCCTTTGGGAAGTAATGCAGACTTGAGACGTTCAATGGGTATAGAGCAAGGCATGATTCCATATGCTAGTCAGTATTCGGGTGGGAGGAATTCTGTAGGTGCCCATGGCCATTCTGGTCGCAGGGATATGGGTGTGAGTACAAATTATCAATCTCCGTATGTGGAAGATTGGGTTAGTGAGGTGGGGATGGGGGTGCAGGATGAGATGATGCAGAGACAGGCGGCGATGGAGGGAGGGGGATTCTTTTATGATGAGCGTGTTGGTATGGAGGGTGACGGGTATGGGAGGTCGAGATTGGTTTGAATCAGTGAATGAATGCCAACTCGGGGTTTCATGGCAGTAACCTTGTTGAGGCACATGATCAGGAGATTGAGTTTAGGTTGGGCATTAATTGGTCATACTGGGTGCTGGGTTCAATATTGTTTTACTATCGCATATCAAGGTTACATCTATAGTTACAGTTTTCGCTGTATTAACGTCCGATTTCCCTTCTTTTCTAGATTGACATATGCAGCTATGTTAAATCGATAGAGTAATATCAAGATGTCAAAGTCCGTCAACCACGAATCAGCCTTGATGAAATGTTCATATCATGCCACATAATGCCAAGAATAGTTCAACCCTCATCCTGTCGTACCTCGTGACTTACCTCTTAAGTCTGAACAGCGAAAAGCACACTATTCACAACCTGGCCTTCGGACTCGCCGTCTACGTCTCCATTCATTATATTACATCAGCATCTCCTCAGTCCTTCCCTCGGCACTGAGTCTACCACATCTAGATCTCCAATTCCTCTCCTCCATTCCGCAAAATAACCTTGGAGAGAGTCCGCTCACATCCGAATGTGGAAGACACTGCGTCGACAACACATTTATTAATACCAAGGATTACATGATAGCAAACCTTTAAAGGCTTAATCATAAATGCCAAGAACGGAAATCCGGCAATAGTTGCATAAGGTGGCGGGCCAGTGGGCTGAGGGTGTGGCTTGGCGGTGCATGTGGTTTAAGGTTGAGAGATGACGTTGTTTTTTGACTTTTTGTTTGCTGAGTGCAATGAAGGGGCTGGAAGCGAGAGCCTCGTCATTTATCGAATTCTTAATTAGATGGATAGGGAGGGATAGATAGGATAAGTTACTTGTAAGGTTTGTATATTCGTATAAAGATAGTAACACGAATAGCCTAATAGAAATCTTGCGCCCATTAATATGAAGGAATTTGAATATGATGTTCCGATTCAATATTGATCGCATCATTTCCAATACGCGAAATGAACATATCACAATTCATACATCTCACTTCAAATGAACCGTCCATCAAAAGATGCATCGGCCCTCTTCTCCGCGAAAACCAATAAACTCACGATTGCATTGCCCCTCATAAACTCCATAACCTTCTCGAAGTATTCCATTGCATGACTAACCAGGATAATCACTTACTCGTGGCGCAGTACCTGCCCCTCACATCGGAAGTCGGAAGATGGCCAGTCAACGAACCAACCAAAGTATATCTTCCCCACTAATGACAGTCGGCTTTATTGTTTAGGCTCTCAAGGCTGCATATGATTCACTACTCATTCACTGCCCTAACTGTGCCTCCGTCATCTCCGTGCTGTGTATGCTGTTATATAAGACCCCTTCACCCACCTTCACTCAGCTGTTTCCGTATCAGCTTATATCTGGACATCGATCGCATCGCAATCAGTTTTACCATCAAAGTCATCGCAAACATCATCAAACACATCAAACCTCACGATATAATACGGGAAACGAATTCAATACAACAAGTAAATTAAACAGCATGTCCAACCAAGATTTTTACGGTGGCGGAAGCCAAAATCCCTACGGATCTCATCAACCATATGGTGCCGCACCACCTCAACCATATCCCCAACAACCCCAATATACCCAAGACAATACCGCCTACCCTCCCGCACCAAACTATGGGCAAAACGCCCCATACCCCCCTCAAAACCTCCAACCACCTTACGGCGCACCAGGTCCTTCACCAGCACACTCACCATCCCCCTATGGACTTCCACCCCAACACTCTCCCTATGGACAAAATCCCTACCAACCTCCAAATGATCCCTATGGATCCCAACAGCAACTAAACGCCTACACCGACAATCGCGGCTACTCCCCCGCTCCAAACTCTTACGGCGCACCCGCCCCCTACGGATCCCAAGCCCCCACCTACACCGAGCCCGGCGCGAACCCGCCGCCCCAACAACTCGACGCCAACGGCCAACCCATCGAAGGCGATCGCGGACTCGTAAGCATGGGACTCGGAGCCGCCGGCGGCTGGGGCGTCGCCTCTCAAACCGGACGCGGAACCATGGGGAAGCTACTCTACGCAGCCGGCGGCATGATAGCCGGACAATTTCTCGGCAACAAAGTGAAGAAATATAGGAAAGATCATAACAATCGGGATGTGGAATACTACGAGGATGCGCAGACGGGACGGGAATGCTCACCGCCGAGAGAGGGGGAGAAATTACATCCGCAACATGCGCAGCACGGGGGTTATGGAGGGTATGAGGAGGAGAGACATGGGAGACGGGAGGGTCATGGACATGGACATGAGCATGAACATAAGCATCATCATGGTCATGAACATAGGAGTCACTCGAGACATTCTAGTCATTCTAGTCATTCGCATGGGAGACACCATGATGATGATCGGTATTAGGGGATGAAGGTTTGGATTTTTGGTTAGGATGGATTGATGATTTGGATCTATCTACTCTAGGGATTTGGCGTTTGGCTATGGTATTTTATGATATATAACGAATGAGGCGATGAACGCACGATGGAATTTCAACGAATTGATACGAGGTAGTTAGTTACTTGGTCGGCACTTTGATGTGATGCGATGCAGGATTGGATTGGATTGGATTGGATTGGATAGGATAGGATAGGATAGTTTCAATTGTTAAATATCAATATCAGCCTTTGAGGTTATGAATTTTTACATTTCTCCTCGCTCTCAATATCAATCTTTAGCTGTGATTGTGATTATCATCATGAATTTATGAGAGGAGCGCTAGCGTGAAGACTTGAAAACATTAAGATGGCTTAATATAATGCTTTGTACAGTGTACAGTATATGGAGACAGACTTGTCAGTATGGTTATAATGGAATGACATCTAGAGCTAATCCAATTTCCATCCTTCATGACCCATAACCCATAGCCTATAAGAAAATGCCATTCGAAAGAACGCAATAATGAAAGTAGCCCTCGAGTAAACAATAAAGAAAAGATCTATATGCAAAAAAAATCGACCCCGATAACAAAGCATCCAAACACAAACGAAGCCCGTATACTCCAAAACATCAACAAGCCCCTAACATCTAAATCTGCACCTTGATAAGCTCGATCCAGTTTTCAGCCTCCGCAAGACTAATCATACTTTCGGGTCCAAAAATGCCGATATCGAGTGTTTGATTCTCGGGGTGATAGCGCAATTCTATATCGATTGATGGCTGTAAATGGTGTTAGCGGGTTGTTTGTGAGAATGATAGATCCAGCATTGAGCATTTGGGGATGCTCTGGGGTGAAATAGATGTATAGAAAGATAAAAAGGGCGAAGCAAAATAATAACTTACCGCATATGCACCACAATCACTCCTATCCCTAATACAATTACTTCTCTTCGGCGAAACCACTCTCGCAAAACCTTCCTTGTTCATAACTGGCCCAAGTGATCTCGGTTTCTCATCGTCTGTTCGATCAACACTCTCCTCCTTTCGCTCCTCCATATACCTAATAATATTGATCCATCCAAACACTCTCACCCCCGTCCACTCATAAATCTCCTCTAACCCTACACTCGCCATATCACCTTGGGAAATCATCCTCAAATCTTTCTGCACATTTTTCGCCAACACCTCCAACGTCGTAAAATCATTGTTCCCTTCCGTAATCTTGATCGGTAATAGATTGAGCGTTGGAGCTGGCATCGAAGACAGATCTTCGTCAAAAGGAAACCGATTCGCAAGATACAGACCAATAATCAAATCTCTCCCGTTTTGAGTTGAATCAGAATCTGGGGTGGGAGTAAGAGTAGAAGCACGAGAATGACTACTAGGTCGTTGCCGGACTCGGAAGAGTTTGGATGCCATGACAATTAACAAATTATCAATTGAGACTTCGGCATTCTTTGCAAGTTGTTTCAACCGTTTTGCTGGTAACTTGGGTACAAAAACCTCCGTTTGTCTTGCCACTTCATTTGCTGCATCGATTGTCTGAGGTTCGATCAAGACGTTGGGCTCGGAAGAAGAACGGGTCTTATGATCTATAGCAGCACCGAGATAACGTACCCATTGATCCCTCACAACTTGTTTGTTTTTCGCTTGAATCGTTGTCGCTACAAACGTTTTCCACTTATCATCGAAATTTTCAAACGTTGAAATTGTACCAGGGGTTTCAATCAAGGTCATCAACGCTTTGGTTAGCAGCTCAATGCTTATACCATCATATAGAGCGTGGTGAATGACTAGCTGAATGGCCATTCTCCGATCACAAATGCTTGAATACACACTATCCATAGTACTCGTAAGGAAAAGACGTACGGGTGGAGATTGAAGATGTCCCAAATCTTTGGAGGATTCAATATAGTATTGAGGTTTGGATGACGTTGTTAAATCAATTAGGCTATTTGATGAACTCTTGTAAACGATCTGAGCAATGGTTGAATCTGTTCCGGATTCATAGAAACCAGTGCGTAGAATATCGCTGTGCTGTAGTAGTTTAGACCACGCAGTCTCGATGTGAATTTTCTCACAATTGTATGGAAGATGTAATGTAAAGGTTGAGTAGAAATGAGATCCTTGCGAGTTCCGCCAGCGTCTAATCATATACCTTTGTCCTGCTGTTGCCGGCATGATATACTTTATGGGGCCAAAATTGGTTTGCAACTGATCACGAACGGCGTTGTTTATTATTGATGGAATGGATCCAGCGAAAATCGCATCAGCATCGATAGTGCCATGTTGTGCTTCATTTCTCTCAGAGAGGTAATTAGCCATATCGTGGATTGTGAGATACTTCATTATGTCCGAGGCAATCAGATGAATATTGTGTTGTGTTTTCAGAAGGTTTGGAAGCTTAAGAATCGCGAGTGAATCTAAGCCTAGTTGGAAAATTGTCGAGTCTTTGTGAATGTCCTTTTCTAGCAGACCTGAAAGGGCAGAGATTGATTCTCGAAGCTTTAATTCAGTGGGAGTCCATCTTCCACGGGTAGGCATCGTTGAGCTTCTCCTGGTAGGAGGTGATGTGTCTCGAGCTTGAAACTTTGGCAATTTGCATATAGAGATGCCATCAGGAGAGTAAGTAAGCACTGGGTCTTTTTCCCTCTTTAATATTTGCTCCAAGATCTTGTCTAGACTTTTGCCAATTTGCATGGTCTGATCACTGTTTCTGGCCTCAGATTTACAAGCCGTTGTCCATAGAATTCCATCGGCTTCATCATCGAGCTCCATTTCAACACAGATGGCAAATTCAACCCCGGAAGAGCCAGCAATCGTACTATATAACGGATCTTTTTCCACCTTGGGCTTAGCACCTTGATTGATGAACAATGTGTCGAACATGGTGGCATCTTTCGTTGCATCATCTCGAGATCCGAGTGCATATGATTGAGCTTTGTGTAGAGGAAAGTGTTGAAATTGACGAACTGTATTGATGTTCTCTTGCATATTTCGAAGCATCTGGTTCACGGTCCCATGAATTCGGGATCGGACTGCGACAGTATTGAACAACGGAAAATTGACCTGACCGGCTTCGGCTGTATCACGACAAGCAAGCACAGCTCCAAATACAACATCAAATTGACCCATAAGTCCTGCAAGAACAAGGGCCCAACATGTTAACCCCAACGATTGTGTCGTAGTGTTGTGGAGGCGACAGAAAGTTTTGACGTCTTCTAAGGAAAACTTTGACCGCAGTTCATACAGATAAGTTTTGCTTTTGCATGGCGGGAGTTCATTCTTTGGAAACACTGAGGGTGGCGAATTTAAGAGTGTGGTCTTCCAGAAGTCCTCGGCTTCATTGGTAGTCGAATTGAAAATTTCTGCCATGAATGGTAGATAGTAAGGCCTAGAAATTTCGCTTTTGTGATAGTAAGCTCTGAAAATATCATCATGTATCATCTGCAGTGATGCTCCATCATATAGGGCGTGCGATATTGCCATAACCATGACCTTTTTGTCTTCGACTTCAGCGAGGAACACATCAAATAAGTCTTTCTCTATCGATGCCCCATCTCTCAACCTCTGTGTTAGTTCATTCAAAAATTCATCGAAACTTAAATGCCCCTCTGCAATTATGGGTGCTCTGTCTGATACTTTTAAGCTTTCTTTGTGGATAATTTGTGCATAGGTAACAGGAATCTGAGGGTCATGAACTTTGAGAAACGTGGTTCTTAAAATTGGCGAATTTTCAATGACTCGATCCACAGCGCGCATTAGCTCTTGCTCGTCAGTCCCGTTATTTAAGTTAAAGAATTCTATAGTGAAATAGTCCCTAAATTCTGAGTTTACCATTGCCGTCAACATACTCTGTTGCAAAGGTGTAGCTGGCAATATCTGTTCGATATTTTGAGGAAGATCAGGCAGATTCTTAAGTTGCCCAATGATCAAATTGAGTTTCTCAGCAGATGGAGGGTGGTGTGTTTTGGCTTCCAGGAGTGTCGCTTTCTCTAGAACATCCGCGACGTCTTTACACTGAACCATTGAGCTGACAGTTAATTCGATTCCTTTCTTATGCAACCGTGAAGATAACTGTATTAGATTGATGCTATCAAGTCCAAGTTCAAAAAGTGACAACGTTTTGAAGTCTGTATTATTGACCTTCGCTAATATTGAAATTTCACTAAGAATGAGCAATATTTCCTCTTCTTTTAGGCTTGTCAAAACGGCCGCTTGCTGTTCCATTGTTGGAAGTCCGCTTGATGGTTTTGTTGAAACGGCAGGTGTAAATTCATTCCGCGGGTTAGGAAGAAGCAGATTCAATTCTGATTTTGTGCCCCGTTTCGGCATCGGTTTCGGGATCGGCTTCGGCAATGGTTTGGGCTTCTTGGTCCCCATCATCTTCTTCTTGCGACCTGCAAGAATAGTTTCTATCGTTTCCCCCATCTCCTTCAACACGGCAAGTGCTTGAACTTTTATCAAAACTGATCTCTTTGCCACAATCTTCAATGAAAGCTGGGTATTATCGTGGCTTAGAGTAGCTTCGAGTGCCAATGGATACTATATAATGATTAAATTTGATCGGTCAATTGATTACAAAAGATAACTCACATCCGCGGCATTTTCATCGGCATTTTCCAAATTACTACCTAAGCAGTTCGAACATCGTTCTTCGTGAACATCCGGGCGTTGGAACACAAACAGTGTTTCGAAAAGTGCTTCATTGGCTCCAGCCGGGATCCATCTCTTGATATCTCTTAAAGGTGTATGTTGAAAGTCCTGCATCTTCCCATTGATAAGATGGCACCTTTGTATCACGGAGGACATTTGAGTGCCAGGGTTAATGGGAAGATGAAAGGGAATAGTGTTAAAAAGAGGCCCGGCGACTCTCTCAACTCCTTCGAAATCCATTGTTCTGCCCGATGTGACAATACCGATTGTTGTCAAGTTCCGTGAAACGACCGATTGGAGAGCTGCAATCCATGCAGCTTGTACGATTGCTTGCGGCAGAACTGAGAGGGTTTTTCGCGTGTCCTCGAAATCTTGTACGTCGAGACAAAGTGAGGTGACACAAACCCCGTCGTCTTTGTCCTCAGTAGAGAATGAAAAATGAGACCATGTCTCCAAATGGGATTTCCAGAAAGACTTTGCTCCAGGAATTATTGCCAAAGGCCCATATGCCAATGAGGAATGGAAGGGAGGTCCATATGGAATATACTGTACGACAGATGGTGAAAGTGAGACCCTGTGGTATTCGTCGGAAAGATGATTTAGCATTATACCCATACTATGTCCATCATAAAGTCCGTGAAAAATATTCAAGGTCAAAGTATCTTGGATGTCGGAATCCTGAGTCTCCAAAGACCACGGGTTCTTAAGAATATCTATATGTTTTCTGAAGACTTTTGATGCTCCTCTTCTTGTTGGTTCCATAGATTTAAGTACAACTTGGGCAAAGCCATCGTCTGTCATAACAAACTTGGTCCGCAGAATCTGAAGATGGCCAACCACATTGTCCCAAGCCCAGAGAAGGGGCTTTGTGTAAGTATTTGGCTTTAATCCGTGCCGGATTTTGTTGTAATACACCCTGCGATCACTCTCGAGGAATTTGTAGATCATTCCTTGCTGGACAGGAGTACAAGGTGCAATACACTCGACGTCTTCGGTTCTAACTCCGAGCTCCTTGCAAATTGCCACTGCATGCTGCTGTGAAAATCCTGCGATATTTTGCTTGGCGACAATCAGGTGTGGTTTTTCCTTTCCATTATCTGGTTGTACAACTAGGAGTGCTTTGACCAATTCCCCTATCGTAGGATTGCTTCTAACGGCGGAATTGGTGGCATTGTTGTACCCGCAGACTCGCAATGATTCGGAAAAGGCTGTAACGCTAATGGAGTCGAGACCAAGTTGAAAGATATTTGAGCCTCGTGTCAAATCGGGAACATCGACAGGAAATGCTTCAATAATATCCTGGACGACTTCCTTCTCTGTTTCTGTCCATTCTGTATGACTTTGCTCCGAGAGACTCAGATTTTGAAGATCTTCGACACTCATTTCGTTGAATGTTGCTGCGAGTTGTTTAGAATCTGCTTTGTTGTTTGCGTTAAGTGGAAGTGCTTTGATGGGAATGAAATGTGTAGGGACCATGTAACCCGGAAGTCGCGATTTGCAAGCATCTCTAATGAAGGGGACGACTTCGCTACTTTCAGACTCGGCCTTTCCTGAAATAACAAAAAAAGTGACCAGCTGCTCTTTGACTTGGATCTTGTGTTTTAAGACCAACGTAACTACTTCTTCGAGATCATTTCGGCTTTTCTTGATTACCTCGTTGATCTCACCTAGCTCCAAACGCTGTCCGCGAAGTTTAACTTGGTCATCAGCACGACCCAGAAAAAGGAAGGTGCCATCATGCAAGATGCGCACGAGATCTCCGGTACGATATACTCGTTCTCCAAAATTGCCAAGAGTTGGGAACCTTTCCGTTGTAAGTGCTGGGCGATTGAGGTATCCTTTTCCGACAAGTTTTCCAGAAACACAAAGTTCACCTATACCACCTCTTAAGACTGGTAGCTCTGTACCTGGTTTCAAAATATATGATCCAACGTTCTCAAATTGAGGACCAATGTTGGAAGGTTTGCCATTCTTTGGTACTCGAGGATACATGGTAACACCGATGGTAGCTTCAGTTGGTCCATATCCATTGTAAATGCAAGCATGCTCGCCCCAAACATCGAGAATTTCTTGTTTAAGTTGTTCACCACCCGTGATGAAAACACCCTTACACAATGATGGGACATCATCGGGGTGCAATAGACGTGCAAGACTTGGTGTTAAATCGATATGCGTGATACCTAGTTGATGAATTGCTCCTGGGATATCTTCGAATATCAGATCTCGGGGAGCCGAAGCTACACAAATTCCCACACTCCAACTCCAAAATTGCTCTAATACACTAACATCGAAATGAAAAGAAGCAAATTGTAGCCACTTCGAGTTAGTGGTCCAATGACCAGCAAATAATTTTTGAAAGGCGAGCATTGCTTGAATAGCATTTTCATGAGTGAGAAGACATCCTTTTGGCGTTCCGGTTGTTCCAGATGTGTAAAGACAATAGGAGATGTCCTGGGGCATGATTTCTCTCGAAAGTTGTGGTGCCTCACATGCGAATTCACGGAGTATAGCTGGATCCGTGAGATCGATCAACATCCCATCTACGAAAGATCTCAGAGATTGTGCCGGGCTTCCTGCAGTGATGATCAACTTCGCGGCAGAATCCTCCACAATGAACTTCAAACGATCAGCAGGAGCATTAGGATCTAATGCAACATAGCCACAACCAGCTTTCATGATACCAATGATTGTAAAAGAAGCCTCAGCACACTTATCGAAACAAATAGCAATAATTTCGCCCGGGGTAATACCATGTGTATGGAGCATCTGAGCTACCCTGTTAGCTTCTTCCTCAAGCTGTTGGTATGTCCATTTTCGGCTCTTATAATTATCTTGTCTAAGGCTGGTTGCGAACTCCAGCGCGACTTTATCTGGCCATATCTTGGCACCCCGTTCAACATATTGATGTAGAAGTGTTACTGAATCAGGAAGAACTGGATTCTGAGCGGGGGTGATGGAGAGTAGGTCTATTCCAGCAACAGGTGCTACATTGCATGGATTATTGGGGTTTTTGAGTGTATCCAGAAGTAATGCATCGAATTGCTTGACCATTAGCTCGGCATGCTCTGTAGGTATAGTGTCTTCTCTGAAAGATAATCGAATCGTGACTTCACCTGATGGTGAAGGTTGAAGTTCCAAAGACACGACATAGTCCACGCTAGCTTCCTCATTGACAATCTTCCATGGCGGACTCGGAACATCTTCATCATCAGGCAATTTCTGGTATGCAAACAGGGTATCGAATATCTTCCCCTCGGGATACCCAGCCCACCTTTGAATTGATGTTAGCGGCGTGAATTGATGCTTATGAAGTTGTGCATTAAATGACATTGTTCTGGATAACAATTCACTATTACTGCCCATTACATTACAGTTAACCGGAAGTGTAATGATAGTGGGAAAGGCGACCATATTGGCATCGTCACAAACAGATCGACCGGAGAGTGTCATGCCGAAAGTTGTAACATTCTCTCCCGTGTATGCCATCAACAGCCTGGCCCAAGTTGCCTGTCCAGCTGCCTGCATGGTAACCCCAAGGCCTCGACATCTATCCTCGAGCTCTCTCAATGAAGCCAGAGATTTGACTTCACGGACTGCATTACTGAGTGATGCTACACGCAATGGAGTCAAATCAGGAAATTTGTTGACGAAGATCCGATTCTCCGGTTGTTCCCAGAAAGCTTTTTTTCCGTCTTGGTCTCCCTTAGATGCTTGTAGAACTGAGCTTAAGAGTATGTTTATGTTGGGGCGGTTGACCACTGCTTGAGAATGATATAACTTCGTAAAGTCTGAAAAGATTATTTGCATAGATTGAGCATCATACAAAGCGTGATGTGCAGTGAATATGAGAAGAGTTTTGTTCTCCTTTTGATCTAAGGTCATGCTCCAGGGGTTCCTGAGACTATCGCTATCCTTTGAAAGCGCCTGTTCTCGACTTTCAAACCATGGGAGCACAAAGGAGTTATTCCTTAATGTGATCATTACGAACGGATGGTTTGGATCACCAGTTTGGGCAAAGCTGGTCCGAAGCATCTCATGTGCCTGACAAACTTCAGTCCAGGCATCTTTGACCATAGTAAGTGGGTGTTCAGGGAGAACTTCCAAAGAAATGCTATTGATATATTCGTGTCCGTCGGAATGCAGACTTTGAGCCAGCATGCCTTGCTGCACAGCAGTACAAGGCCTTATTGCTTCCACATTGTCATCTGGAAATGCATTCCTTGAACAAATTTTGTCGCGATATTTTTGATCAAAGGCGGCAAAATCATATTGGCTGTCCTCGCTCTTGAAGGCCCCGCTTCGTTCAAGATGAGAAGCAATTTGAGCGATAGTAGGATGTTGAAGAATATCGCTAGCAAGAAGATTGTGTCCCCGGGCTCTCAAGCGAGACGCAACCTGAACAGTACTGATGCTGTCGAGACCCAATTTAAATATGCTTGTGTCCCGGCCGATCTTCTCTAAAGAAACATCGGTGAATTCCGCAATGATACCTCGAATTTCTGATTCTAGTTGGCTCATGACTTTGCTTTGAAGCCCTAACATTGGAGTGTCTTGTTTCTTATTTTCTCTTTCCTCACTCATAGTGATGATTTGCGCCCTTGATGATGATGAGGTTATTTGACGTCGTGGATTTTCCAAAGCATTTTGGAGTTTATTCTCGAATTTTTGTATAAGATTATATGCATCTTTTTCGGAAATTATTGAAGTAGATGAATGAAAAACAATTTTAAGGGTATCATTGCTAGGTTTGGGTACAATTTCGCAGATAAGTGGAAAATCCATGGCACCATTGTCTTCTACAATGGTCCATATAGAAGAATCGAGTTCTTTCGACGGTTGTTGTAAAATGAAAAGGGTATCAAATAGGCGGGTGCCATCAGGACTGAATCTAGACTGAAGTCGTCGTAAAGGAGTGAATTGGAACGGCAAAGAATTGGCATTTGCATTTTGGGATGTTCTGAACGCCTCAAGGTAAGTGGATTTGTGGAGATCTTTCAATCGTGTTGGAATAGTATTAAAGCAAGGCGCAACTATTCTCTCTACGCCATCGACCGAAGCTGTGCGGCCACTAACAACATTCCCGAAGCAAACATCAGTAGTTTTGAACAGGTCAGACAAGGTACTAGCCCAAATTGTATGGAATACTGCCAGAGGAGTAGTAATGTGCTTCTTGATGCTATTTTCGATTTCGCTGAGAGGAATCTTTGCTACTAGTTGCTGAACGCGAGTGCTGTGCTTTTGAATGCCGCTGTGTTTATTTGAGACGTTTTCGAGGCGAAGTGGTTGGTACCCTTGCAGGGTAGATTCCCAAAATTTATCAGAAGATGCGACATCCATTGAGCTAATTTGTTGTAAAAATGGAGTGAACGAAACTGGAGTCGGCAAAGGAAGTTCGTGATACGACTTCTCAATTTCATCGTAAAGAACTGCTAGCGCGACACCGTCGTAGAGAGCATGGTGCATCGAGACTAAGAGACGTTGCTCGCCACCAGAGCGGAGAACATCAAGTCTGTAGGGTGGAGTATTTTCATTATCGGCGGGGTGAGTCTCCATTTCAATGATGGCATCTTGCAAACTGCCTGAATCGAGAGAGCCAAATTCGAGATCGAAGTCCTCTAACACGACTTGGACGTAGGGGAACTTTTGCATGTCTGTACTAACAAAACAGGTTCGCAGTATTTCATGTCTTTTAACCATTGCTTTCCAACAGTTACGAAGTCTTTCGAGATCACCAAGGATATCTAAGATCACATGATTCTTATATGAGGCGTCCGAGGAGGACTCAGCTGCGGATAGCATAGCTTCTTGTAAAGGTGTACAAGGTCTAACATGCTTTGCAACTCTACCCTTCTTTTTAAATTGAACCATGATCGTTTTAACAAATTCTTCATCGAAATCAAACGTTGTATCTACCACCGGTGCGTCACCTTCCTCGATTTCCTGAGATTTTGATAAGTGCTGTGCAAGCCTAAACACAGACGTGTACCTCAAAATGTCAGAGATATTTACTTGCTTCGCAATGGCTTGGCGTAGTTTTCTAGAAAATGCGATTGCCAAAATGGAGTCAATCCCAAGGCTGAAAAAGGATGTGTCTGGTCCAATATCTTGTACTGAAGTTTTTGAAATTTCACTCAATATAGAGCGTATATCAAGCTCCAGTCCTGACCACTGATGATCTATTGAAGTCTTCGATGCTCTAGTAGTTGAATCAAGATAATTGAGCTCCAAGCTTTCATATAAGCTTATCATTCGGCGCTTATCAATTTTGCCTTGTGATGTTGAAGGCAAATTCGAAATGGGAACTAGATTCGATGGCACCATGTAGTTCGGGAGCTTCGACTCAAGTGCTTGGTAAATATCCGCGATCATGACTGGATCGGCAGGAAGAGCAAGCGGGCCTTCGAAAGCATTCTGCTCAGGCATAAAGAAGCAGACTAAGCGCTGCGAATTCCCAATCCCATTAATGACCATTGTGGCGCAGTCCTTCACTTCTGGTAATGAGATCAAGATATTATTGATTTCTCCAAGTTCAACTCGTTGGCCTCTGATCTTGACTTGGTCATCTTTTCGACCCGTGAAAACGAGCGATCCGTCAGGCATCAGACGTCCAAAATCGCCACTCTTATATAGACGGCCATACTTGGGATGATTGATGATCTTTCCCTCCTCTTGAGCTCGATCCATATATCCCCTAAAGACCTGAGAACCACCGAAGCAAAATTCTCCTTCACCACCTCTTGGAACCAAGCAGAACTCCGTGTTGCGCGCAAGCACAAATGCTGAAGTGTTTTTGAATGGTCGACCGATATTATCAATACGATCGTCCAGAGTGACCTGTGGTTTAACAGTGCAAATATTGGTTGTCTCACTCGGCCCGTATCCTTGGTAGAGCCCATGATTAGCCCATGCATTGAAGACTTTTTGTGTCACAGCCTCGCCAGCAGTAACCAAAAATTTCACCTCTGGAACATTTTGAGGATCGATGAGAGCCGCAACAGTAGGTGTCAAGCTGAGATGCGTTGCGCCCAGCACTCTAATTGCAAGTTCGATATCTCGAAACAGATCATCTTTCACAGCAGAGCAAAGACATCCACCGATTCTCCATGTAAAGAAGATCTCGAATACAGACACATCAAATGCCTGTGAGCATGATTGGAGGAGTTTAGAATGCATTGTTACCGGATAGATGTCCACTAAGACGTCAAGATTGCTCAAAAGATTGCCTTGAGTGACTAGTACCCCCTTTGGAGTTCCAGTGCTCCCCGAAGTAAAGACGCAGTATGAAATATTCTCCGGCTTGAAAACAGAAATCAGATTGTCGGCAGACTGTCGAGACACGTCAATCTCATCGATATAAACGATTGTTTGCTCCGTAAATCTCTCCAACAGTGTTCGGGATAAAGATTGTCCAATCAATACCTTGACATTTGCTTCGCTCAGGATGTGCTGTAACCGGTCATGAGGAATATCTGGAGTTACAGGCAAATAGCCCGCACCGAGTTTTGTGGTGGCCAAAATTGAAGCATAAAAGTCATGACATTTTTCGACACATATGCAAATAACATCATTGGGAAGAACACCATGGTGAGAAAGGTAATGCCCCAACCGATTTGCCCGAGTATTTAGAGCACCATAGCTCATATATTGGACTTCAGAATCCTCGCCATCTATTCTGCTAGCAAAAGCGATTGCTGGACTATCAGGATTCTCTCTTGCCATTCTTTCCACTGGGGATATCAATGTTTCGCACCCAAGGTCCACATCAGGCGTAGGATTCTCAACAGAGAGGATTGCAGGATCACTCTCATTGAAGATATTCTGAGGTGACTTTTCTGCGTGTTCGATGATTATTCTCGTTGTTTCTTCGAGTTGGCGCAGAAGAATATCTATTTGAGATTCTGGGAACACCGATTGTTGATAGTTCGCCTTGAAGTGGATGGTATCAGATGTAGGAGTTATCTCGAGAGTTAAATTGAACTCAAGTTGATCAACCTGATTAGCAAGGGAGACATTTCTCCTACTATGGTCATAACTGTGAAGAGTCTGTTGCCAAATCAAAAGTGTGTCAAATAATTGCTGACGAGGCTCCAAACCATTGACAGATTTAATGTCGCGGAGTGGCAGAGTGCTATACTCAAGGTGTTTTCTGTTTGTGTTGTTGAATTCTTCCACTAGATCTTGGAGAGAAGTAGCTATGGACGTATCTACGCGAAGTGGCAAGGTTGCAAGACATGGCCCAATTATATCCTCTATTCCGGCAATAGGAAGGGTTCTGCCGGAAAAGACAGTACCGAAACAAACATCCGCTGATCCCAAATAAGAGGCTAAAATCAGAGCGTATGCAGCTTGCAATACAGCTTGTGGACTCGAAGCCATTCGTTTTGTGGCCAGTTCAATATTAAAAGTTGAAAGTTGAGTCGAACGATGCGCGATAGCCAATCCAGTGGAACCAGCCTTTCCAGTATGAAAGTTTGGTATATGCTTAAGTTCGAGATGTGCCAAGTGGTCTTTCCAGTAATCTGTAGCGACTTGAGAGTTAGAAGAAAGCCTGCCGTCAATATACCCTCTCACAACGTCTGCGAATGGCGGACGTGAAATTGGAGTCTCATCTTGTAACAGGCAATTTAAATCATCGAGAAGAAGATCTAAGGACCAGGCGTCATAAAGAGCGTGATGAATATGGATCAATAATTTCAGGCAGGATTCAGATGAGAGAATCTCGAAGTATATAGGATGATGGAGTGAAACATATTTAGAAACCTGGAAATCAGGGGTAAAGGCTTCCACGGTCTCAATATGTGAATCAGGAAAGGTTTTCCAAACAAACTGCATATATCCACTATTGTCGGAGGACTCTGCAAAACCAGTCCTCAAAACTGAATTGCGATCGGCGAGATCATGTAACTTTGTACGGAGGTAGTGAATATTGCTCAGGCCAGGAAAATCCAATTCAACCCTATTTTGGTAAGCTTTCCACTCCAGTGCAGTTTCCGCAAGCATTGCGTTTTGAAGCGGAGTACATGGATAAGAGACCTCGATGTCTTTTGCGTCGCCATTCAGTAGGGTATGTGACTCTGAGCTAGTGACTGTTCCCGTTATCCTTGCTGAACTTGAATCTTCGGGGCAATTTTCACAAAGTTTCACGAGGGACCTTAAGTATTCCGCTCGTAACACCTCTAAAGTGGTTACGTTGAATCCTCTTGATCGGAGTTCTCTAGATACTTTGATAGAAACAAGCGAGTCAAGCCCTGCTGCTGCCAAACGTATGTTTGAGGGGAATGAACCAAGCGTCTCGCGGAGCACCTCTTTCACTACTATTTCGGTTTTGGTAAGATTAGTGAGCTCGTTCTCTCCTTCACGATGTTGCTGGTAGTCCGCTTCCAGCTTTCTTTTGTCTACCTTTCCAGATGGTAGATAGGGAAACTCAAGAAGAAGAACAACCTCGCTAGGGACCATAAAGCTAGGAAGCCACTGTGAGCAAGTGCTCAGTACTTGATCTGGATGCAGTCTATCTTCATCTGTGAGCGCGAAAACAACAAGTACCCCGCTTAGTACGACTGCTACTACAGTCTTAATGCCCGGATGTTTATAAACAGCATCTTCTATTTCGCCAAGCTCAACGCGTTGGCCTCTGAGCTTAATTTGCCCACCACTCATGCGACCATGAATCTCTATGCTTCCATCTTCAAGAATTCGCCCTTTATCGCCAGTTCTATAATAGCTCTTATTTCCTATAGTCACGAATGCAGCCCTATTCTGCTCTTCTCTGTTGAGATACCCATTTGCTAGTTGCGGACCACCTAATATGAGCTCTCCGAGTTCACCTTGGGGGAGAAATTGGAGGTCCTGCTCATTTTCAGAGCCAGAAACCGCTTCCGCAATGAACGCAGACACTGTCTCAAAAGGCACGCCAATGTTACCAGGTTTAGCATTTGCTTCCATTTTTGGGTGAATGGCACAATGGATGGCTGCTTCGGTGGGCCCATACATTCCATAAAGAAGACTTTCTTTGGTATCGGACCCACCAAATTCTTCCACGATTGGTCTCGTCAGCATTTCTCCGATCGTCATCAGCAATCTTAGCTTGGGAACATAGGCTCTTTTCTGCAATAAAGCGCCCACGACGGTTGGTGTGAGTTCTGCAGCATCTATTTCCAATTGATTTATCATTCCTGGTAAGTTGTTGAGTAGCTGACTACGATCACATCCAACCAATGTTTGACCTCTAGTCAAAGGGAAGAAAATCTCGAATACAGAGACATCAAAAGATGGTGCCGCGAACTGGAGGAATCTCTCAAATTTGGGAATAAGACTCTCGTGTGCTAAGAGAGACTGTGAAGCAGCCAAATGACTGACTGCAACTCCTTTTGGGGTTCCACTCGAACCAGAAGTGTACATAACATATGCAAGGTCATTGCTGGTAGGTTCACGCGATCCACTGCTTTCTTCCAGCTTTGTTGGAATCGCTGGAAACTCGTCAACGATGATGATTGTGGGGCCATTTTCCCAGGAAACGAACTCTCGAAACTCTGATGTGGTGATTATGATAGTCGCAGAAATGTCACCTACGACAAATCTTATTCTGTCCTTTGGTGCATCGAGGTTGATCGGGCAAAAGGCCCCTCCAGACTGTAAGATGGCGAGTTGAGAGATATATAACCCAGGAGACTGTGGCAACAATATTGGCACAATATGCTGCTGCTGGGATTCTTGCTGGCCTCTGAGTTTTGATTGGATTCGTGTAACAAGATATGCCACACAAGCTTGTATATCTTGGTAACGATACTTTTCTCGTTTGTCGTGACTAGTGAAGTCAATCGCACAAGAATCTTCGTGTTCATCCCATTGGATCAAATCATGTAGAAGTTGTGACCCGGGCAAAAGCCTTGGCGGATCATTCAAACTCGAAATCTCGGTATCCATGATGGATTGAGCAGATCGATCCTCATAATCTGTATCTTGGTAAGTGCATATGGCCGTCTATATGTCTTGTCGCTGCAGGAGATTATTTGAAGTTCACTGCCGTGTATTTGTATTTTGGCATGCCCAAGAATGATTGTATCGTTGAGGTATTAGATTAGATATAACGAGTGCTTGTGTTATTCACGTGGGCTGAACAAAACCTATCATGGAAAGTGTGAAGGTAATGAGTGCTAACATTGAATTAGTCATAGAGCAAGATATCTGAATGATGACCTTTAGAGAAGGAAGGATTGGTTGATTGATGGAACTGGTGGTGTTTTGTATTACGATCAACGGAAATACAGCCAAAAGTGGATATGATTGTACTCCATGAGTGAATAATGGCTGCCCAGGTGGTATATGAAAGTACCCATCTAGCAGGTAGGTAAGGCAACGCGAAAGACGCGCCATCAAGTGTTGCATTATGAATCATTACTTTGAGAGATTAAGAAAAAATCAATAGTGTCATTTGTTCCATGAACTGCATGGCGGGGCGGATAACTTTAGATGTTGGAATGTGCTACCTAGGTATTATTCGCGCCACAAGCGAAAGAAGCTTTCTTTAAACTTACATTGAGTCACGTTTTCAAAGGCTTCTTCAATATGATCTCATATGTCATGCATAATATGACTGTATTTACTGTATTGACAGTCTATTGATGAATATATGTTTATATAGAGGAGAACTATAGTGTAGTCTCTTTCTCCTGGATGATTTTGCTGAGAGCTATCACGTGACGATAATTTATTGAAGTTAGCGTTGCCCGTTCACCATTAGTCATAACAAATCCAAAGCTTTCCCCCACCACGGAACACATGAGAAACACAAACACAAAAAAGAACCTCCTCGGAAGTGGGCTCTTGCGCTACCAATACAGCAAAGAACTCAAAAACTACAATCTCCAACGGATCCATCCTCTTTATCCATCGTGAAGCCTCTGCAATTGTTTCTACTCAAAACCCACATTCCGGTCGAAGTGTCAGTCGCCTCGAATAATGGAAGAAAAGCAGAAATGGCAGAGCCAGAGCCAGGAGTCCCAGGACGCAGAGAACCGACCGGGGTAATATAATATTATATTGGATACTGCAACCGCATCACCCACCCACTTTACCAATGCAAGATGTCAAGTTTTTCTCAACTAAGAATGCAATACCCATGTCAGCGGCGGCCGATAGGTGGGGTCTTGATGCTGGCTCGATGCTCATGCCAAAAGCATGACATTTCTTGATCTTATCAGATGAAAATTTTCATCTAATCTGATCCGCACAACCGATTTTCGGAGCAAAGGTGCAACAACATCGAGTGTGATTCCATGTTCGGCTGTCCATTATCATCTCAAGCGTCGTCTCTAAATATGGAAGACGACATTCGAAGTGGTGGCGCCATAGCTCGTCTCGGTACGTTCTCTTTGCTGGCAAAGCCCATGACTTCGCACCCGGGGCTTCAACTTATCTGAGGCTCCATAAAACCTCCATGATGAATGGCTCTTAACAGTAGTAAATAATTCGACGGTGCGAAGTCATCACATTGATAAACACTGAGATGACGCCGAGATTCTGCACCATCTCGATATCGCCTTATTGGAAATGCTATATCCGGCCTACCCAAAGAACGGCAGCCAATTCCATTAAATACCTACCTATCGATTCTGGAGTCATATTTGATTTATCCTGGGCAAGATTTCTCCTGGCAGGATTAAGCTCAAAAGATAATGCTAAGCTTTGCAGTGCCGATGTAGGTTACCTTTCTCCATACTGCACTCCATCTTTAATATGGCAGAACTGCTCTAGCATTGACGGTAGTCCCTTCACTTCATCAACCCACCTCGTTGTATTGTGGTAACTCAGCCTCTCTTGTGTTCATGTCAACTTCTCCAAGCACCATAGTGTTTATCAAAATTCAGTCTCTCGGTGTAGAGATAAGAGGCGAGTTTCATGTGATCATATCTACAGCGCGTCTAATGGAAACAAGGACAGGCTCAGCCCAGGAAAAACTGGTATACGTCAACTGGTATACGTCGTTCGCTTCAGACTTCGGCCGCTAGATATTACCCTTGATTTGAGATATAACCTACATAACTCGTCCTTCAAATGATGGAGACTTTGTCTCAGAATATGGAAAATGGAATGAATAAAAACTCGGTCAAGCGCTCGTAGATGTTACATTCCGAGAGAACGAGGGTCCTTTTATATTGCGCTTTTTAGACCTTTGGGGGACTTCAAGTCTCGGTCGCTGTTTATTCCTGATCTAACCACGGTATTGAAGCTCTTCTTAACGGTATCGAATTCTCTCACATCATTGATAATTTCTACTCTCCGAGGAGGAAGAGGTCCGGGTCTATCGATTGGTTCCTGTTGGCTAGGGACTTACGTTGGTCGTTATCAAAGGTACCTCCACGTTAAACAAAGACCACATTAAACAAAGACGCCAACACTGCCGCAGAAAGCAAAAGATTCACAAGCTTGCTTGCTGTTAAGTTTTCCGCTGATGCCTTCGAATTTCCGCAAGGTTCCAAAACAAACAATTCACTTTCGTCGACTGGCAGTCCCGGTACTGTATATGTCATTCTTTCTCTTATACTTGACATGTTATTCGTGATCGGAGTACTCGTCCAAATTTTCACTTATGCCGGTCCCTTGAACAGTGAATATTCGACCTTGTTGATTCAGCGTATCAATCGACATATATTCCGAGAAGGGGACAATGATGACGACTAGGCGATGGAAGCGCGCGAAATCATTACCATTCAAGACGTGATTTTAATTGTCGGGCACGCCTACTGGAAACAACTACGGATTTGTTCAACATCGAAAATCGAAACTTGAACCTTTGTGGCCATTGTAGGTGCCTATGGAAGTTGCAAATCAACGATCTTTTGGCTCTTTTCTCGGATTGTACAACCCATAACAGGGTTTCGTGCTAATGAATTTAGCCAGTGTTTCTAAAACAATGGCCTTAGTTGATCAAGATCCAGCAGTCTATTCGGAAACCGTATCCGTTAACACACTCTGTGACATAGCCCTTTTGCGATCCAAAATCTGGAGCTATCTTTCTTGATGGCATAGATACCAAGCCTGTGTCCCAATATCAAGCTCGGCTTAGTCTCGTACCTCAGGATCCTGATGTATTACACGGTAGCGTGGCCTTCAATGTCGGAATTAGGGCTCGACCAGATCACACTGTGAAAATGGAGCAAGAAATATATATCTATATATCAACGACACAATCATGAGTGCATGCCCATATCTCGTTGGCTCCGTTTTGAACAATATTTGATCACCTATAAGACTTAACAAATCTCGTAGCATCGCAACTAATTATAACCAGCCTCTCAAACATCTAATACAGGACACTCAAACGATATGATGCGATATTTTTGAAATCTCAAAATCGACCCGATGAACCATCACACCGCCGCTGATACCTCCCCGGGTCATTTTTTGGGCGCAAACGTTATTAACACGATGCAGGGCTCTTGTCCACTTTTCTATTTGTCCATTTGTTCTCGCCATCTGACTTAATGCTACCGAGCAGACGAATTTTCTTTACACGGTAGCCCCACTACATCATTTCCACTCATTGAAGTTACGAATTCTACGTCGAGTCAACCTGCATCATCCTAAACCACCGACAGAAACCTTTCCGCTTTCATCCGCATCCAGTTAATACACTGGAAAATCTAAGTTGTTGTTCAGAGTTTCCTTCGCTTCGGACATGCCTATTCGAACCTAGAAGATTTGCATTGTGACTATGTAAGCTGCATCCTAACAAATTTGCTAGGGGCAGAGAGAATGAGAGTGTGATGACAAGGATTATGATTATCTTTTCCATCTGATAAAAATTTTCATCGCTAGCTGCTTGGGTTAGCCAATTAGATTAGGAGAAGTGGATAATCTTACTGGATGAAAAGATCTGATAACGAGTACGAAACGCGGTGGACCGATGTCGGGAGTGGAGATAGATGGGTTTCTAAACTTTCGAGCTCTCAACCCCCTGCTCCGCATTTATCCGTCATCCCGTACAAATGTCGGGACGGATCTGATAATTCCTCTTGGCAACGAAGTGGAGAAACTGGAAAACTTGTCTCTGATGTGATGAAAACACCCGCAGATTATTCACATGTCTGTCTGTCTATATGATCTTTCCAAATGGCGGGCAAACTTAAGCATCGGGACGGAGGGATGAAATTCGTTGTAGTGTATGTTTATCGGTATGTTTGATCGTGCGTGAAATATGATTCTGGGGAAGTTCAAGCTGTGAACCAGCAGCTAGCTAGCTGCCTACTCGTAGAGCTCTTCTTACACAGCTGACCTGACCTGACCAAAATGTCAAAAAGTAGAGAACAGACACAATCCAAAGTCGAAACGGGAAATCATCTCCGAAGTGATATCCAGAACATCAGACGATGGATCATCTCATACTCAGTTTGTTCTCCTCATACATACACGAATACCTTCCGTATCCTCACTGGCACCAATCCCGTCCATCATCCCTACAACAGCATCCTCATCATCCATGAATTATCTTTTGCCGCCCCATAAAAAATGGAAAAGGTCCATGTCTGGAATCAAAAGATAATAAGATACATATATGCTAAACCACTCATCGAACCAACCAATGACATGAAGAAATCTTGGCATACATATCCTAGGATATTATTGTTAATATCCCCCATGTTCTTGCTAAAGTAACGGGATTTGATCATTCGAGATTCTATTACACAAAGTTTCAGGAACCATATTTACAATTTTCCATTGACAGGACATACATATATCCTTTACAGCATCTGAAATTTTGGCAGTTGTGTCACCTACCTATCTCTATCATTTAGGCTTTATTCACTCTCTTTCCTCTGCATTATCGAGATCATCGACAACATCCATCACTTTTTAATCGATCACATCATATCAGGAAATAACACCACTACTTCTTTGTCTTTATTGATCCATTTAGACATTCCAAGTAACCCCTTCATTATCTAGATACCCCTCTATCTTGGTCATTCCGTGATCCAAAAATTTCATCGACTATCTTGGGCTGCTATACATTCGCACCAACTTAGCTTAATACATCAACCGACCAATTAAATATCGCAAACATCGAATCTTCTCACCAAAGCACCACCATACAGAAGTTGTCGCCAAAGTCGGTAGGACGCAATAATACCTACGTCTTTGTACCGATCTAAACCAAAATACAACTTCTTGGGCGCGCGGCTAGTTGGTAGTTGTGTACATCTCAAGTCGCACCAATCTTCTCCAGAAGGTTGAGTTTCCAATCAAAATCTTCGGATTGCAAAGCAGATTTTTGTGAGAAAGGTATCTTTGTATCTCTTGAAAAGCACAGTGTTTGGTATCTGGAATAAGAAAAAAGTATTTGGAAAGTTTCTTTTCGTTGTTAGGTTTTTGACGATTCGAATCATTTTGGACGAGAGTATATCTTTGATATTCTAAGAATTCTGGACAATCAAGATACATAGAGCATCACTCGATCAGTAGTTTGATCACGTTACGTCTATATCAAATTGACCATCTATCTGAAAACCTAAAGAAGAAATGGCACCTTCAGCAATCAGTACGGGAAACTCCCCCGAAGGGCTACGTCCCGTTGCCATCAACGGCGAGAAAATCATCTCTTCCCTTAAGATGGAAAACCTCTCCCTCTCCCCCAACCAACCTCTTAACAGCACCCCATCCTCCTCCCCCGAATATCTCGACCTGGTCTGCGTCGGATTTGGCCCCGCCTCCCTCGCTATTGCCATCGCTCTTCACGACGCCTACTCCAAATCCTCCCTTCCCCCACCAAAAGTCCTCTTCCTCGAGAAACAATCTGAGTTTGCCTGGCACGCTGGAATGCAACTCCCTGGAGCTAGGATGCAAATCTCATTCCTCAAAGATTTAGCTACGCCTAGGGATCCCAGATCTAAGTTTACTTTTATCAACTATTTGCATTCGAAAGGCAGATTGAATACATTTATCAATTTGAGCACTTTCCTGCCCAGCCGTATGGAATATGAGGATTATCTGAGATGGTGCGCTAGTCATTTTGAAAAGGAGGGTTGTGTGAAATATGGTGCAAATGTGGAATCTGTGGTTCCTTCATCACCTTCTGCTGAAGATGGAAAGATTCCCTCGTTTACCATTTCTTCTTCCTCGCCTTCTGGTGAAAACATCACTCATGCTGCTCGTCATGTTGTTATAGCTGTAGGTGGGAAGCCCATCGTTCCACCTGTTCTCCAAAACAAACCTTGCGTATTCCATTCTTCGCAGTTTGCTACCAGCATCGGCAAGATCGAGAAGTTGCAAAAGGAGACGAGAAAACCACTCAGATTCGCAGTGATAGGTAGTGGACAGAGTGCTGCGGAGATCTATAATGATTTATGGGAACGTTTTGGTGAGGAGACGGGTGTTACTGTGAAGTTGATTGTTAAGGGGCAGAGTCTGAGACCAAGTGATGACTCTCCGTTGTATGTTTCCCCTCCCTATTCCACCCAATTTCATATGTCACCTTCCCAATACAAAATCACAAAACTAACTCCTCAAAGTGTAAACGAGATCTTCGACCCCGACCGCGTAACATCCCACTATAACCGACCCTCTCACCTCCGCGCCGCAGGCATAGTCCTCGATCGCGCCACAAATTACGGAGTCGTTCGTCTCGAACTCCTCGAACATCTATATGAAAAACTTTACCTCCAACGCATCAAATGCGAGCGCAGTGGAGCATCTCCCCGCGCCTTAATTATCGTAAACCGTCGCGTTATATCCGCTACCCCTTCTCCTTCAAACGATAGTCTGCGATTGAAGATTGTAACTGAAGAAGGTAGTGAGAAGGAAGAGGAGGAGTTAGATGTTGATTATATATTTTCCGCGACGGGGTACCGAAGGGATGCACATGTTAATATTTTGGAAGGGTGTGAGGAGCTTGCTACGGGGGAGGGAAGTGATTTTAAGGGGGAGAATGGGTTGGTGAGGGGGAAGTGGGGGGTGGGAAGAGATTATCGCGTTAAGATGGTGGAGGGTCGTGTGCAAGCTGGTGCGGGTGTTTGGTTGCAGGGCTGTAATGAGTCGACGCATGGGGTGAGTTTTTCTTTTCTTTCCTGCTCTTTTCTGATCTCAGGGATTATGGTGACACTACTAACATAACCCAGTTATCCGATTCCCTTCTCTCAATCCTCGCCATCAGAGGCGGAGAATTAGTCGAGAGTATGTTCGGGGCAGAACTTGCTCAAGCTGGAAAAAGGTAGTTCTTTTGCATCTCGCACATGTCATCGCGGCTGAATTATTTTGATCAGCTAAAGCATCTTGTTGTTTTTCAATAGATGATCTTCAATCACTGGACCAGTGTTCATAGGTCCATTTGTACAAGTTGTATGTCGGCATGAGAAGACAAAAGTAAATAATGTACATACTGTAGGGTAATTTTCTGGAGTCTGGATTAATGGAAATGTTAGCCTCAATTATGTTTATACAACTTTGATTATTTTTTTCTTGTGATGTTTTTCTAAACTATGCTGAGAATGACAGTGTGGAAGGAAGCTTGTTGGTTGAGTGTATGATGTTGGGCTTGATTGTTCTAGTCTGGTCTGCTTTGGTTTGGTCGGTTTTTTATGCGATGGGATGGGATGTATGTTCAAAACCATTGCAATACGAGAGCAGTGAATGATATGTTTGGTATAGTAGTCTTCCCAGTGATTTTTAGAGTATGTTCCTTGAAGAGTTACTCTACATTATCAACTAGTCTTTTTCCATCCCTCAAATTTAGCCTCTTGCTAGCACTCTGCTTTAGATTCTGTGCTTTTCGAGTGCCTCAACTACCTCAAACACCTCAAATATATAAACCAGTTTTGTCTAAAAGTCACCGGAAAGACAGCTATAGTTTGGCTAAGTACACATTAATAATCTCTAAGTAATATTAATGTAGCAGTGCTTTTCAGTCAATTCATGCTATGGGAATTTATATGAAAGTGTTATAAAGAAATAAGATTATCTATTTCTAGAATTGAGAGTATTAAAATTATGCCGTTGTTCCCACACTACAGCTTCCTACTTAAAAATCAAAATTCAAAGTCATTTTCCTTGCCAACATGACTATTGCTTATAGCATAGCATAGCAAGCTCAAAAATTCATCCGCCCACGTGTACCCAGGCCATCCAAACTTTGCGATGGTCGGTACTGGTCGGCGACGGAAAACTCTTTTGTTCTTCGGGAATCTGAAGTCGGTTGGGACCTTTCAGGCTCCAGGATCGAAGTTTTTGTAGCAGCTCTTGAAAATAAAGTAAAAGGTATTGATTACCGTTCCCTGGTTTTTAAACCCCGTAGCCTCTCGACTTGCTTTCCATGAAAGCAAATTCTCGCTTTCAAGTAGATTTCGCACGACTCGCTCCTATAATATCTTCCCCTCAATAATAGAAGACAAAGATTTTTGTCCTGTTTTCTCTTAAGCTTTTCCTGAACAAAACATTGTAAATCTTGCCGTTCCAATTCTTGTTGCGAAGGCCATATTCCTTCCGTCATCCCTTTCTCGATTTCTCGGTCAATATAGGAAGAAGCCCAAGTCTTGCTGCCCCATGACTTGTTTCTTAATATTTAGAATGTGATCCTGTGCCATGATTTCGCTCTCATGGGGAATTGTTGTTGCTTCGGGTTCACTTAAGCTTGATGGTTCGGTGATAAGAGCTTTCGATAGATCGCTTTGAGATTCTTGGGGAGCTTTCATACGAGGACCACTCTCCTTCTTGCAGAACTGAGATTAAACCGTTGGTTGAGTGTAGGCCATCAGCTATTAGGTGACTATTAGGGTAAACGATTGTCTGAATAACGTGACATTTTGGCCAGAAACTTTTAAGATTGCGTCAAAAGTGATCCATCCAGTAATCCTTCCGTAAGTCATCGCTATATCTTTGGGGACGATCGGGACAGGTT
>NGKG01000006.1:1840699-1854826 GCA_002162505.1 Myriosclerotinia scirpicola | reverse complement strand
CCCCAACTACCTCCCTATCCCTAAGTATAAATACTCTCCGTCCAACTATTAACCTGCAACCCCGTCTCCGCCATCGGCGCATCCTTCAAAAAGTCCAACGGCATCCAAACCAAATGTCCCTTAATCTGATCCAACTTTTGTCGGATTTCCTCGGGAGGAATCATCCGATCATAAATATGACCTGAGCGAATGCCCTTGGGGGGTAAGAATTTATCGTAATCGTCAAAGGTTTTGACTGATCTAGGATTAGTTTATGTCAAGATAAAGGGGAGGTTTAATGGATAGATGAGAAATATAGAGAGGAATGAAAAGGGCAAAATTTATGAAATAGTAAACAGGGAAAAAGAAGAAAACATACCAAAATTATCCGGATCAGCATGGAATAATTGTCTAAACATCTGAGAATTCTTCGTAGCTCTACTAGTCCACATATCCCAAACATCATCACTCAATGGATCCTCCACAAATTGATACGTCTCCCCATCATGAATATCATTCGGAACATTAGGAGGTTGAGCATTAGGATCTTCATCAGCATCCAAATCTTGTGGCAAAAGTAAACCCAAATGTTCACGCCAGAGATATTTTCTTAAAGTCGATGCATGATAACCTGCTTCGTATGGTTGTCCGTTCATGGTACTTGGGACGGTTTTGGTATCAGTCATGACAATGGAAAGTTCACTATCATGAATACCGAGTTGTGACCGATCGTTAAGGTTAGAACTTCCACAAATGACTGTTCTGTCATCCACGATTAGAACTTTGCCGTGGATATAAAGTTCTTCTTGAATCCAATTGTCGGCTTCTCCTTTGAGATCACCCTCCCATGGCTCATCAACCAAATTTGGTTGCATGTGCATGGCGTTCTTAGCCACACTATCAGTACTGTTTGGCTTTTTATCTGCGCCAGCTGCTTCTGCTTTTGCTTCGAATTTTCTCTTGGCATCAGTTTTCCTCTCCTGAGCTTCATCTCCAGAATCAGTGTGATGTAAAGCATCTTTAGCCTTATCCTTTAATTCATCATGCTTATCAACCTCTTCCACACCTGGACCATGAATACCGGAGTCCATAATTTCTTCTGCCTCTGCTCTCTGTACATCTTGGTACTTGACGCCAGATTCTTCTTCTTGCTTTTTGACTGCTGGGGTGACATTCAAACGATCATAAGATCGTAGGTTAAAGAAAAAGATATGTTCTTCTGGTTCCACACCTTCCTTTCTGATCTGCTCGAATATAGAATGTTCGCCTCGACAAATGGATTTATATTGATAATCCATAATAGCTCTGGTTCCTGTCGCTGCGTCATCTCGAAGATCACCGGCAAATCCTGGAATAGAAGGAATCAAGACAATGACTCGGAACTTTCTACCCTCCTTTCCAGCTTTGACAACAGCATCGACAATTGCTCTTCCAATCGTATTTCTGATTGGAGCTTGTTGATCACCAGTTGCGGTAATAAAGAATTGATTCTCGATATAGACGTAATGTTGGGCATTTCTGATCAGTTCGCTGTAAGCATTTTGAATGCTGTGTTCCGTTAGAATACCACTGGACCAATCGGCACTACTTCGAACGATTTGAGCGTGAACAGTTCCTTGTTCTCCTAATGACTTTGTACTCAATGGAGTAAGTGGATGAGTGATGTATTCTCCGACCGGATGTTTTGGTCGCTGTACTCCCACCAAATCCTCATTCTCACCATCTCTACCCTCAAGAATCAACCAATCAAATCGATCATCGCGTTTGTACTTGTCTCGTTTGACAAAATTCCATCTCAAAACGAAATGTTCCGCAATATCATAAACGCAGTCTCCAACAACACCCATAGCAACATCATGCCATGGCATACGTCCATATTCCGCTTTTGATAATTCGTTGGCTTTCCAATCTTTCACATCTTGGAAATCCATAACACGATTATTATTGAAATCTTGACCGGGCCATACTTCAGTCGCAACTCCCTCTGGATGTACATCAGCGAGAGGATGTTGATGATTATCCCATCTCCCAAAGCATAAATCCAAACCACCAATAAATGCCAAATTGTAATCTATTACAATGAACTTTTCATGATGAGCCCAGTAGAATGTCATATCGGCAGCATTTTCGAGAACGTTATGATCGGGATGTCGCATAATCTGAATATTTCCATACCCTGGGGTTCCTTCAGGACATAAAGCTTGAAGAGCATGTTTCGTGTGTTCAGAGTTGCAAGTAAGAGCAGCCTGAAAAGAAGTCAATCAACAGAATCTCGGGAGTTTCTTTTGCAAACCATACCTCAACTTCCCGATATACAATAACGAATATCTTAACTCCGGCTTCCGCGCGACGCTTAAGGATTTGATCCAAACGCCATTGTTGATTGTAATATGGAGGTCTTCGCATGAAAAGTTCGGGAGATAACCACCAATCCGCAATGTATATGGTTTCCTTTGCAGCTTCGAGCGCAATTGATACAGCCCAGAAATAATCGCGTCCATCCACATACCATTTTATATTATTTCCTGGTCTCTCCGGCGCAAAGGACTCGAAACGATGAGATGCGGCGATCCTCGATCTCTTCTCATCTGTAAGCTTCTCGTGCTCCTCGTCATGACGATGATTTGGATTAAACTGTAATAAATATTAACATATGTTCTAAAGGCAGTAGAAGAACGAGATATTCTCACCAAATTTCCCAATTTGCCAATCTGATGTCTGTATGGTGGTTAATAAAGTAAATTCCCAACCCCGATTCTTTAACTTACTTCTTCTGTATCAAACCGACCTTCACATCATGAAGTTTGGTATCGTGTAATTTCTCTCGCAGACTTGCAAAAGGATTCTTGGCCTTCTCTTTCAACTTGGAGGTATTAGATCCGCCATCTGCGGGAGCGGCAGTGGACATATTGAGAGTCGTGAATTGTAGTGCCTGTACAGTGCTGCTTGTGTCGATATCATGAACCTGCAGGTAAACCAAAGGTTGGCCGTGATATTAGAATCAATTGCGAATGAAATCTGATGTAGAGGAAAGAAGGCCTTCAATATTGTCGGTCGTCTTGGAAGATCAAGAATCAATATCGAAATCGAATGAGGGGCTTGATCGAGGGGCAATCAAGGTTATTTTGCATTGGTTCAGCTTGCTTTTAGTCAATGCCCAGCCTTATAATACGTCACTGTACTGCTTGCTATATTACAGTACCGGTATAAGAATGAAACCTTCAGCCCTGAAAATTGGGTGCTACAAATCATAAATCATAAATCATACATAATACTTACGATATTTATTCACTCTCATACATACATACACACTCTACCTAGATACATAGTAAGATATGTATAAGAATGCAGATTCTTTCAATTATAATATGAGTACCTCTTTCTCTATTATTGTGTACAATATTGTCGGACTGAAAACAGGCAGAGTTATACTAATAAAGAACCTTATAGTGTGAAAGCGGCCCGCCAAGCCAATAACCTCCCTATGCGGCCGAGCCCTGAAAATCCCCTGTAAATATTGGATGAGCTGACTCGTTGTTCCATACGGTAAATCAGAATACCAGGCAAAAGAAGTCTTTTTCTTGGTATAATACATGTTAGAGTAAAGAACTCCTAGTTGTCCAAATATTCCAAACAGATTCATTCTCGAAGAATTGGAGTTTGAACTTTAGAAGTCGTGGTCCTCAAAGTAGATCCCCTCCTCCTCCGAGTCCTTCCTCTTTTCCCCTCCATCTCTCTCTCATATTAGCAGCATGAAGAATAGGGAAGAACAAAAATGGCATAAGATATGTCTACAGGAGGAAGCGTACAAGGTCCGGGAGTTTCCTCAGTCTAGTGACTTCTCGTTGCTCAAGATAGCCAGCCATAAGAAAAGGCTCTCCATGGTACCGACCACCAAACATACTACCCACCTCATCTAATCTAATCACACCATGCAAATGAGCAAACATTATCGAGAAATGTTATAATCTTTCAAGTCATCGCTCTAGATTTAACCTGGCTTAGATCAGATGAACTCCAATGCTGAATTAGTACACGGTTTGACCAGATTAGCTCACCTCGATGGATATATATTGTGCACTTACGAGTATGCATATGCAAATATGTTGTGGAGAGGCTACCTACAGATCATTTAGATGAAATCTTTCTAGAAATCTAAATGCTATATACACATTAAGAAGCATATATAATGTATTCACCAAAGACTCTTGAATAGCAAATCGGGGTATCGGTAATAACGTTATCCATTCGCTAACTACTAGGTACTCCTTTTTCATAATCTCGTCTCAAGAACCCTTTCTTTCGACTTCGCCTAGTTTTCAACCATCTTCTCCTCTTTCCCCTATCCCCTCTTCGACAGAGAATATTTGAACAGCAATCTCACAGATCCATACTCACGATATCGTCTATTATTTGAAAGCAACGTCAAGTCGACTATAGGTGAGGCCAAGGTGAGGATTCGTGGGTGCAGAGGTAATTGATGATACCTGAATTTGACTCTGAAGTGCAGTGTGGTCGTTGTGATGCCAAGGCAAAGTTGCTTAAAACTGACTAGCATGTTAATCGGTGCAAATAGATCGCCTCAAAGTAACACCCGGCATAATCCAGCGTTGATAAAGAGGTTAATAAAACAGATCACTGAAGAATTGAAGATAGAGAAGGGTAAGACTGTAGACGTATAAAATGAAGGTGCTTGCCACCCCACACGAATGCACTAGTGCAACGTAGTAATACAGTACTTCGTACTAGTTGTAAACATATACACCACCTGCCATTTGCAGTTGGAGGGTAAAAAGAATATTGGTTCTAGCGGATAAGGTCATCGAATTGCATATATTATTATTATTTTTCAAACACCAATAATTTTGTCATGGTATCGATACTCATCCAATCCCCCCAAAGGTGACCTTGTTTACCCAAATGTAAAAAGCCTTGAATTACGCCCGCCAAATGACCAAGCAGCCAATCCGCCATACCAACAAGATACAAAACAGCATGGTGTAATTCATCATCTATAAGTTAAACAAAACACCATAAAACAGAATATACCTCAAGCTAACTTTTCATCGGCTTTCGTCTCGTCGATAGCACGAGCCTTAGGTTGAGGTCCGACATGTGATTTATCCGCGTCATCAGGAGCAGATATAGAACCTGTGGATGAAGTGTTGATCGGTGGCTCATCATGCCAGAAATCTTTCTTACTATAGGAAATATTAGCATATCGATTAGATACGTGAGTGACAGCTCAAGAACTTACCCCTTCGAAGCTCTTACCACCCAAGCTGGTAGAATGCCACCCTTGACCTTGTATGACCATGGCTCCTTGAACTCCTTATCGAATGGTACGATGCGGCCCCCGGAAATCTTTTCGATTGCCCAAGTTGTTGTATTGATGATGAGGTAGGAAATGATACCGGCGATTAAGCCGTATGCGATGGAATATGTGAATGGCATAACAGCCAAGGTGATGAAAGCTGGTAGTGCATCACCCCAATATTTCCAATTGATATCCTTAGCAGCCTTACACATCATACAACCAACGATAATGAGGGTAGATCCAGTGGCCCATGGTGGGATAGAGGCGAAAATGGGAGCGAAGAAGATCGAGATAAAGAAGCAAAATCCTGTAACCATGGCAGTTATGCCCGTTTTACCACCTTCAGAGATACCAGCACCGGACTCAACGAAAGCTGTGACTGGGGATAGACCGAGAAGTGAGCCGATGGAAATACCGAAAGCTGGGTGAATAATGTTAGTTTATGTAAAATGAAACGAAGAAAATTATGCATTTCTTACCGTCTACAAGATAAGCGACTGCTGAACCCTCAAAATCTTGAGTCTCTTCATCAATAGCCCCGGCGAAACGTGCCATAGAGTATAATGTTCCCGTACAATCCAAAATATCAACGTAGAGGAATGTAATGAAAGCAAGACCAAATTGCCCAGTAACACCAGCGACATTCCAGTCTTGTGCCACGAGCGTCTCCTGGATGCCATGGAAAGTAACAACTTTCTTGAAGAAATCAAAATTGGCATCACCAGAAGCGTCGTGAGGGAAGTAGGTAACTGAGGTGGATCTCGGCCATGAGATGATAGCGACCAATAGGATACCGGCAATGATTGCACCTTTGACACGATATGCCATGAGAATGGCAGTTACAAAACCACCACAAAATATTCCAATCCACATGGTTGGTGAACGCATTTTGGTTGATCCGGGACAAACGCCATCTACGAGCTCAGAGCTGACACATCCAGCAAGTTCAAGGGGAGTTGAAGTAGCTCCAGTAATCGCGCCAATTCCTGCACTGTACCCAAGACCAATGATTGCTTCTTGTCGTTAGTACCGAAATCTGAGAGGGAAATATCTGGGCTTACTCAAATATAGACCGATTCCTACTCCAGAAGCAAGTTTGATGGAAGCGGGGATGATTCGGGCTAGCCATTGTCTCAATCCAAGTAACGACAATCCCACGAACACAAAACCTTCAACAAATACCGCAGTAAGGGCAAGTCTATATGTAACAGGTCCAAGTCCGTGAAATCCAACAACCGTATAAGTGAAGTAAGCATTCAACCCCATTCCTGGAGCCAGTGCAATTGGCATGTTCGCAAATAATCCCATACAGAATGTCGTCAGAGCAGAAATGGCAGCAGTTCCAGTGATGAAATCTCGACGAATAACCCCAAGACAAAGATTATAGTCAACGTCGTTGGCGCAAGTAGGATCAGTTGTATCAGTGCAGACACAAGTTCCGCCGCTATCTGAGAGAATTGTGGCATTGACCTGGTTTCTCAATATCAGCTTATGTCGATGAGCAAGCCATTCAAAACTGTCATGAACAATTTGGGACGAGAATTCCTAGATGAGGATCTGTCGTTCCCCTTATTCTCCTATGACATCCAATCAGGTGAACGCATGAAGAGGTTAAAAACATACAGAAATAATATATGCCATCGCGAAGAATGTCGCGAGCCCAGCGCGGATCTCAGTGAGGAACCGCGAACCTTCTCTCGACTTCACATGGCCAGAACCTTGAAGACGAAATCTCCTGCCGACAATACTGCCAGCGACAGCATCATTGATCTTGGTAGTCCAACCAGTCATGATCAGGAAACCCTTTGGAGAAACCTTCAGGGAGATGATGAAAGTTATTGAAATTGAAATTTGTCGGTTCGTTCCGAAACACAGAACTCACAAGACACTACTGTACCACAACAGTTGTTATATACCCCTCTCTATCCTTTGGATCTCTACCGCAGCAAAAGTTCTTATCTCGATAATAATTAAATATTTGAAGATTCTATTTGTTCGTCTGGAAGTGCTGATTCCCGCCAAGCAACCGAGCTGCTAACTTTTTCGCTTGGCCACTTGGCAGCTCCGATATTTGAACCATCTTACCAGTCAGACGGTCCAGAGAATAATCCTGATCGGACCTAACCTCTATGATGGGCTTAGCATCGTGTTAATAAGGGATATTGCCCGGCCTGCTATCGTGTTGATTGATATCTTACATCGTTCACTATCATCTTGGAACACTTGTGGCAAATTGATAGATATGGTGAAGCGCTAAACAGATAACCTTTTACATCTGAAGGTATTCATTTGAATCAACCGGGGACTTCCACGCGCACACCTGTACCTGCACGTCTGTCATGGCTTTTCCGGGATTATGAAAATGCAATGGGGTATGAAATGCGGAGGATACCGAGTTGTCTTCTGAGTATCGATAGCCTATCCGGGGGAATAATCACGGCGTGAAGGAGGGCTATCATACGCTTAGTGAGGTGGGAACCGACTACCTGTAGAACACCGATTGCGGCGTGTAGGACCAAATTGAAGGATTTTGATTGGGAGTCTGCTTGGGATTAAGAACCTACCTATGTGCTCGAGTTTTTGTTAGACATGCCAGTTGAGTGTAAATTGATAATGCTAATCGTGAGCTTCAAAGTGATTATTGGTGTCATTTGTAACATGAACACGAGTCGCCCTACGTATAAGAGGTCTCTCCAGAAAAATTCTAGTAGGATGTTAGGATCCAGGAATGTTATATACACCCCAATATGAAATATTGCCCGATTCATTCATGAGGACTCTCGTTGTAGCTGCCGGGAACAATGAAGAGATGTGTAGCCAGTTCCATTCCGAGAACACAGGTGCATGGTTAGAAACATTATTAGTTGTACTTGAAACATATATAAACAGACTGCTGGAGACGAAAAAGATACATTCAAGTGTGAGCTTCACAACACGTGATAACGTGGCCAGTTCAACATTAGGGTAGTATTAAGCGAGCTTCTAGCTCCGACCTCCGACTTCTTAAACTCTAGATAATGATTACTAGGTAACTCAGTGCCACCTATGCTTTGAAGATTTTGTGAATAGCTTCAACACAACGCTATCACTTACCAACTTGCGCAATGGCGCCCCTAGTGGACAATCCTATGATTGCATCCGCAACATTGCACAACCCATGTTAGCAACCACCCTCCCATTAAAAAGCTGACCCATAATTCTAACTTACCTCAGTACCGCTTTGGTTGCATACTTATATCTGGCCCTTCGCCATCATATGGCCTGTCTTCTTTCGATATTACCTTTCGCAAGATCTTTACGACCAACATATTGGCGGACAAGAATGGACTTTTGTGTGGTGTGGGACAATCATCACGGCGCAAAGTTTAGTATGGCTGAGCACCCATTGGAACATTAACTTGAGGTCTCTCTTCACTGCAACCTCCGCAAAGACTGTTTCAACTGCCCAGTTGATTAAGGTGCATCCTATTACGAATGCTGGCTCTGCGGACTTCTGCAAAATAGACAGGGACAATGTAGGTTCAAGAATGGTTCCACAAAAATGTCTCAGCTAACCCCTCACAGGCTGGTGGTAAAAGCAATGTATCCTTCCTTTTCCAAAAACGTCGATTCCTATACGATGCATCGAAAAATTCGTTTGCCCCCTTGACATACTCGATAGATTTAGAACCCAAGCCACTGTTGGAGACATATCAAAAGTCTAGAGGTATAGATTCTGCATCCGAGCTTTCCAGAATTCATCAACATTATGGCGATAATACTTTCGATATTCCGGTTCCTACCTTTTCGGAGCTATTCAAAGAACATGCAGTCGCGCCATTCTTCGTTTTCCAAATTTTCTGCGTTGGATTATGGATGTTGGATGATTATTGGTACTACTCTTTGTTTACTCTCGTCATGTTGGTAGGATTCGAGAGTACCGTAGTGTGGCAACGCCAAAGAACCTTGACCGAATTCCGAGGAATGAGCATCAAGCCATACGATATCTTCGTTTACCGATTGAACAAATGGGAGGAAACACAAAGTGATAAGCTTCTACCAGGAGATTTAGTTTCAGTCGGCCGAACCAAGGAGGATAGTGGTGTAGCCTGCGACATGATTCTAGTTGAGGGAAGCGCTATCGTGAACGAAGCTATGTTGTCCGGAGAAAGTACCCCATTATTGAAGGATTCGGTTCAGCTCAGGCCCGGTGATGCAGTTTTGGAACCAGAAGGTCTTGACAAGAATGCATTCCTTTATGGAGGAACAAAAGTTCTGCAAATTACCCACGGAAACACTGATGAAGAAAGGCCCAAGATTGCCTCAGGCGTCCCATCTCCTCCCGATAACGGTGCTATGGCCATTGTGGTAAAGACTGGATTTGAAACCTCACAAGGAAGTTTGGTTCGAACCATGATTTATTCTACCGAGCGTGTATCTGCCAATAACGCAGAAGCATTGTTCTTCATTCTTTTCCTGTTAATCTTCGCAATTGCAGCCTCTTGGTATGTCTGGGATGAAGGTGTCAAAAAGGACAGAAAACGATCCAAGCTTCTTCTCGATTGCGTCTTGATTGTTACCAGTGTCGTACCCCCAGAATTGCCTATGGAGCTCAGTCTTGCAGTCAACACCAGCTTGGCAGCTCTTAGTCGTTATGCAATTTATTGTACCGAGCCATTCCGCATTCCATTCGCTGGCAGGGTTGACGTCACATGTTTCGATAAGACTGGTACCCTGACCGGAGAAGACTTGGTCGTTGAAGGTATTGCTGGTCTTGGTCTAGGCCATTCTGGTACCGATACCCCTCGTGAAAAGGATGGTGCCCACAGCCACATCACTCCCGTGCTACAAGCCTCATTGGAAACGACGTATGTCCTCGCCACAGCTCATGCTCTGGTCAAATTAGATGAGGGTGATATTGTCGGAGACCCTATGGAGAAAGCTACATTAACTTCGTTGGGTTGGACCCTTGGGCGAAATGATGTTCTATCTAGCAAGATTCAAACCGGCGCACCTTCATCTGCTGTTCAAATTAAACGTCGCTTCCAGTTCTCGTCTGCTCTTAAACGCCAAAGCTCGGTCGCCTCATTAACAGCGACTAATTCTCAAACTGGCAAAAAGGTTCGCTCTACTTTTGTTGGTGTCAAGGGAGCCCCGGAAACCATCATGAGAATGCTGGTTAAGGTTCCCGCGGATTACGAAGAAACCTACAAATACTTTACTAGGAAAGGATCACGTGTTCTCGCTTTGGCCTACAAGTATCTCTCTACCGACTCCGAACTTGGCTCTGGTAAAATCAATGATTTGAAGCGTGAAGAAGTCGAGAGCGAGCTACATTTTGCCGGGTTTTTGGTCCTACATTGCCCTCTCAAAGATGACGCGAAAAAGGCCGTACAAATGCTTAACGAAAGCAGTCACCGTGTCGTCATGATTACTGGTGATAATCCTTTGACAGCAATTCATGTTGCCAGAGAGGTTGAGATTGTTGATAGAGAAGTTCTCATTCTCGATGCTCCAGAACATGATGACTCGGGAGAAAAGCTTGTTTGGAGAAGTGTTGATGACAGTATCAGCATTCCTGTTGATCCTTCCAAACCTATCGACAAGAAGATTATCGAGGAGAATGACTTGTGTGTCACCGGTTATGCTCTATCTAAATTCAAGGATCAATCTGCTCTTTCCACCATCTATCGCTATGCATGGGTATATGCCCGTGTATCACCAAAACAGAAAGAAGAGATCCTCACGGGCTTGAGAGATCTTGGTTATCATACTCTTATGGCTGGTGATGGTACCAATGACGTTGGAGCCTTAAAGCAAGCTCACATCGGCATCGCGTTACTTAATGGTTCACAGGAGGATCTCAACAAGATTGCCGAACATTTCCGAAACAACAAAATGAAGGAGCTTTACGAGAAACAGTGTCAAATGATGACGCGATTCAACCAACCAACGCCTCCAGTACCCGTATTGATTGCGCATTTGTATCCACCCGGTCCTAAAAACCCACATTACGAAAAAGCTATGCAACGAGAAGCCGAAAAGAAAGGTACCACCGTGGCTCTATTGGAGACAGCTGCCAACAAAACTGAAGTCGTGGAAACGATTACTTCACCTGCCGCCCAAGCACTTATCAATGGTCAACAGAACAAGCCTAATTTGAATGAGGCACAGAAGAAAGCAGCTAGTCTTGCTGATAAAATGACCCAAAGCTTGTTGGAGGCGGAAATAGATGATGACGAGCCCCCTACGATTAAGCTTGGTGATGCATCCGTTGCTGCTCCATTCACCAGTAAATTGAGTAATGTCATTGCCATCCCTAACATCATCCGTCAAGGTCGCTGCACACTTGTTGCAACTATCCAAATGTACAAGATTCTCGCTTTGAATTGTCTCATTAGCGCTTACAGTCTGAGTGTGTTATACCTTGAAGGTATCAAGTTTGGTGACGGTCAAGTCACAATCAGTGGAATGCTTATGAGTGTCTGCTTTTTGTCAATCTCTCGTGCTAAGTCTGTAGAAGGGCTTTCCAAAGAACGACCACAACCAAATATCTTCAACTTCTACATCATTGGATCTATCCTTGGACAATTCGCCGTTCACATAGCCACACTCATCTATATCGCCCGTTTCTGCGACAAGATCGCTCCGTAAGTGAATCCCTTCGCCATGTTCACACTCTATGACAACAAATGCTAACACCTTTTCAGACGTGACCCAGATATTGATCTCGAAGGAGAATTTGCCCCATCTCTCCTCAACAGCGCTGTGTATCTTTTACAACTTATTCAACAAATCTCCACTTTCGCCATCAATTATCAAGGCCGACCATTCCGTGAAGCTATTTCCGAAAACAAAGGAATGTACTACGGTATCATTGGAGTTTCTGCAATTGCATTCTCATGCTCCACCGAATTTATTCCCGAAGTCAACGAAAAGATGAAACTTGTACCTTTCACATACAACTTCAAAGTAGTAATGACGACGACGATGATTGTCGATTATCTCGCTTGTTTCGTGATTGAGAAAGTACTGAAAGCCCTTTTCAGTGATTATAAACCAAAAGATATTGCGATCAGAAGACCTGATCAACTGGCAAGAGAGCAAAAGAGACTTGAGGATGCTAAGTTGGAGGCGATCAAGGCGGAGGAGGAGAAAGCACAGAGACAGATTGAGGAGTTGGAGAAGAAAATTATGGCGAAGGGTAGAACATGAGTTGTGCAGAAATAGATACGATACCTTGGTAGAATGTACATTATATATTGTTTGGTCGCAACGGGTTGTCTTGGTGCAGGTGCATTGTGGTATTGTGTGCTTTGCGACTGAAATCCAAGTTGTTTAAGATGCAAAATGGTAGTCGACGTCAGTGTTCCAGACATTTGCCTGTAAGTTAGTGAGAGTATGTTAGAACTTGGGACAAAAATTCAACTCAATGCAACCTCCGGCCCACAAACCCCCTTCATGTCACATCTAAATTCCAACCCCAAGTACCGAGACTAATTCCCGCGTGCCCATCTTTATCATGCAATAATATCTTCATTGTTGTCTCTGATCGCTTGAGATTAGCTCAAAGTTTATGTATGCCCATTGACCATTGACTACCTAGGTAGCTTAGAGTTCATTAGCTTATCTCAAACAATGAGGCGAGCATCGAAGTCGGACTTGGATGATATTATATTCCCGAACGGTGAACATATTCATTCTCGATTCGGCAGATGGAGAATGGAGAATTGGAGAATGGGGATGGGTTGTGCATCATTACTTTATTTCGAACTTTTTGATGCACGTTTTGAATTTGGGATTGATTTTGATAGATTTTGATTTTTTGATTGATTGATTGAGTTGGCTCGGTTGGGGAAACGTGCTGGAGATGTGGTAGGGGGTAGAATCTTAGGCGTAGATCTTTGGATGGGATAAGAATACCATCCACCCCCCGCCCCCCTGAACAAAAGGTTAAAAATTTGGCTCACTCCAAACCCAATTTTTAAACTTTGTTCAGGGGGGGATAGCACTGTAAATGCAGGGAGGTACCCAGAGCGGCGGAATCAATAAGGTTTCGAGAGGTAGATGGGCGGTAGATCTTTATCCTGTCCAGTGTCGGCTGAAGGTGATGTGATGGACAAAGGAAAGAGGAATGAGGCAAGGCGGAAGATTGATGATGCTTCCGCGGATGGATTGGGGATGATGGTTAGTTAGTGGGTTATGCTAATTCTAGATCTTTAGTTCGAATTTGCTTTTTCTTTTTCTTTTCCTTTCCTTATCTAAGTATCGTGGCGGTTATTTTAAGATACTTTCGATAGTTGAATACATGGTGCATGAATAAAATACAAGTTATTTAGCTAGCAGCGCAACGAGCCGCCTTTAGAGTCTTCAATGCCCTCAGTTTGGGACTACTGCGTCAAGCTACCTCGGTAATTATTCTACGCTCCCGCTTTAGCGAAGTAGGGGCGGGTGAGCCCCACACGTTCGTTTATTTCATTCTTATATCCGGCACTGCTATTGGCTGGTTGAGTGTGGGATATTAGACTCTCACTCTCGATTGGCTTGGATTGTACCTGCACTCCTCTCTCTCCCCCTCTTAGACAAACTTTAAATGTTGGGTCTACTCCACTCTTATAAGAACCAACAGAATCTACTAGAATAATAATATACAATTATTGAATCAGACTGTTACAACTGATTTTAGATGTACCCATCATTTAGCCTTTGTTTAATCGGGGGGAGAGTAGACGTAAATTGCGGGCTTAGGAATATTACCCCGACCCATCTAATCACAGTCACCATGTTCTAATCCCCGCTCTAACCCAAACTCATGGAGTCATGGTCATCTACAGGCATCCGCAGTACCCGCC
>NGKG01000006.1:1825501-1840675 GCA_002162505.1 Myriosclerotinia scirpicola | reverse complement strand
GGCGGGACTCTCCCCGAGTAACAGCTACATCGCCAAGACGCGCCGGAAAACGGGAGGGAGAGATAGTGAAACATTTAAGATGTCGGTTTGCCTAGTGGACTGTGGGAGTCAAATGCTGTAACATTGCGGAGGAGGTATGATGCAAAATGGCTATGATTGATAGTGTGGAAGTCAGAATCAACAAGTCTAGATCTGCAAAGTAAGCTTTTATATTCGTCACGGCGATCGGTACATAAATTAATCACCGATACAGTTCTTTCAAGTTTTAAGCTTCAATCTAACAGTATCGTCCAACGGGTCAATACCGGTATCAGTGTACACGTGGGCAGTATCAGAAGAAATCAAAATCGTCACGAACAAGTCCAAATTTCATAACTAATGCATCCATAACCAAGGTATCTCGCGCTCGCGTTTCTTCCTGACTCGTCAAACATTTCAAATCATAACTCTAGAGTCTATGCACCCAATCCAAGAATACGCTCCAAGATTTCATCATCACTAGGTCCATCACCCTTGATCTTTGCGTAAGCGGGAGCGAGGATGGATTGCTCGATTTCGGTGTTTTTTCCATCGGATACAAAGATGAGGTCTCCCTCTCTGGTGGTGGTAGTCATTAGGTATAGCGCCGAGCGTGCAACTACTGATGAAGGTTGAGCCTTGTGTGAGATTGCCGCCATGATGCCGTCCAAATCTGGGAGGACTTGGCTGGAGGTCCAGGATGGAGCAAGAGTGTTGACGCGAATGGGGAGACCAGCGGCTTTGATGGTGCGCTGGATTGATCTTCCGAAGCCTATAACTCCAGATTTGGCGGAGGCTGTGTGATTTTTGTCAGTTTGTGGCTTGCTGGGTCGGGGCTCTCACTTGACCTACAGTAATCGGGAGCTCGCATCGGCTGTAGAGCGGTGCTGGATGCCATGAGCACAATGTTACCACCCTCGGAGTTTTGCTTCAAATAATGAATAGCGAGAGAAGTGGTGTTGACCACACTCTTGAAGTTAAGGTCGAGAACTGAATGATTTGGCTCTTGGAGGTCTCCGTTCGCCGCGGTTTCAAGGGCCAAGTAATTGGCTCGGGGACCAATACCAGCGTTAGCAAAAACGCAATCGATACGGCCATATTGCTCCTTCGCTTTCTTGAACAGAGTAACAAGATCGGTCCATTCAGTCACATTGGCTTGGACGAATAGGAATGCAGGGTTGGATATTGGCTCTGGTGGGGAGTTGATGTCGGCGCTGACAACTGAGGCTTCTAATTCCAACAAGAGTTTGACAGTTGCTAGACCAATTCCTGAAGAGCCGCCTTTGATAAAACATTACGTTAGTTGGACCCAAATTTGGGAGTGGATATGTCCCCCACGGGTGGTAGAACTTAGCTTGCGTACCTGTAACAATAACAGCCTTCCCCTTCAGGCTGGTCAAATCCTCGTCTTTGATAACGATTTCAGTCATGATGCTTGTGGTTGGTGAATGAATTAGACGATAAGATACTGTAGATGGAAGAACTATTGAATCTTGCTTTAGGATTGGGGATTTCTAGAGGCAATGGAAAGCTTAAGCAATGCCCAAAAAGATGATATGACAACGTGTTAGGTGGGGTATTAAGGGAGCTAGCTATTAGTGAAATGGCCTAGGAGCGTTTCGAATAATACTAAAACCTCCATTGTACGAATTATTAAATTTTAATCAAATATACTTTTTGTAGAATTGATAGTCTAGATTCTTTTCCTAAAACGATTACTATACAACTGTAAGTTAGATTTGAAGCTTTGATTATTGAAATATATTAAATGTATATAAATCTTACAAATTATTACTAAATTATAAAAAGCTAGATAATAAAATGATTATTATTTAAACTATATCATATATAGTGTACCAAACCCTACTTTATAGAACTCGAATCTCTGAACCACCATATCATTCTTAGTAATGCTTAGTAGCTTGCTAACCCAAAGGCTCAAATTAATAGTGGATATTAATGAGGGTCTCGGCGTTGTAATACCATTTTCAGACAGCTCCCTTTCATGCCAATCCCAGGCTGACCCTTCAAACTCCAGATATGGGCTATAGCTCCGCACGCTACGGACCAATTTCTTTCTCTAGCTCTAGTGGGTGACTGTGGATCTCTCCAAGATGAATTTAGTAAATCTCATGTGAAAATAGAGAAGAGCAAAAACAAAACATACATAGGTACAATTAAGCTTCCCCTCGCGTAGAAAGAAATTCTCCTCCCTCCCCTGGACAAAAGTTAAAATAAAGGTTGAATCTACTTCACTCCTATATGGAACAATATAATCCCCTAGCTCGTTACAGCTGGTATATCATTGTGGGATGTACACATCGGTTAACTTTTGATCAGGGGGAAAGAGTACATTCCAATTAGGGATGGGCAAAATGCTATTATATAATCTTATAATATTCATCAACTCAATATAATATGTAATATTCATCAAAGCCAATATATATCACTTCCCAAAAGGGTAATTTTGAAGGCATTCAAATGGCTAGTTAAAATGTCAGAAATGATTACATAATTCGATATTATAGTCACATGATTATTTTGGAAAAACTCAAGGGTTGATTGATAATAGTAAACTTTTTTACCACCCACCTAAAAGTTTTTAAGAATTAGCTCCACTTTCATTCATCTTAGCGATTCTATTGGCTGCAAAAACCTTGGCATAACCTTGGCATAATATTTTATATGCATCAAAAGCTGTGATAATATGATATTATATAATCATGCCCCCAAATATATATTTTGCCCATCCCTAATTCCAATTCCAGTTCCATGTTGATTCAAGGATATCCCCCACGTTTTTTCGTACCACCTTCTTAAAAGTTAACAAGCCGTTGGAAATAGCTTTTGAATATATCGCTCTCATGTGCTCAGTATCGTATCAATGCTCTGAAAATTCCACTTTTGGTTCTCGAGACTTGGATGATGCCTCTTGTCAAAGTTGTCAGAAAGTCCGATTTCTCAGCAGTTCAAATGTCCGATTATTCCCCTGAATCTTAATTCTATGGTTCAAACAATGGATCAGCAAAGAGGAGTCGAACAGAATCTCGCCAACTGTTTGTTCGAAATTGTGAAATGATGGGTTTTTGAGGGTCGATAGTTCCATGAAGTGCATGCGAATATTACCGATAGCTAGAGCCTAGTTGCCGGTTCTAGTTTCAGACTAGACAACAATGGGATTTAGTTACTTTAGTTAGGTTCTATATATGCCCAAAGGAAAAAAGTTTCCACGCTATTTTGACTCTAATGATTGCTGAGTACATGGATAGCTTTACTCGAACTACTTTCTGATCAGCCTTCAGAATTTCTAAGCAACAATTTGTCATATCTCCACTATCATCAACTAGGACTCACAGAACAATTTGATTGCAGGGGAGAGGGATATAGAGGAGGCTCGTTGGGAAGTCTTTTAATCAGTTGATCTCTCCGATTACTTTAAATCGTATTATTATGATTCTTTTATTCATCTCACAACATTCCACTGTGTCCCTGCAGTAACTAACTACCGGTACTACAATTATGGCGAAAATAGCGGGGGATGGAGTGGCACTTTTCTGGGCTTCAATCTTTTTGCTGGCGTTATCCTGGATTACTTTCGCTTTGCGCGCTGGAGTGAGGGTATGGCGGAAAATTTGGGGTGTTGATGATATCCTGATGACGATAGGTCTGGTGTGTTCCGAACCACATTTCACGCCCCCGGCACCTTCACATGCTGATAACCCATAGCTACTTTTCACCGTCACGGCCAGCTTATGCATCGTGTGCTGCTTTTACGGAAGTGGGCAGAAAGCCGCGGTGTTGTCGGCTCATGATATAGCTCGTGGAACCAAGGTACTTATGATCTCCCTCGTGGGCAGAAATCTCCCCACTGTGCACCGAAATTAATCATTGGCGAACAGCTCTTCTTCATCGCCGAGTTCTTCTATGGCTCTGGTGCGGTTGCCATCAAGTGCAGTGTTGCGGTCACTCTGCTTCGTATTGCCGATACTCGACGTCGTTATGTATACACGGTTTGGGCCATTATGATTCTTACTATTGTCTCCGCCCTCATTTTCATCATTGGTATCGCCAACATTTGTCATCCGATTAACACCTTGTGGGGTGAATCGAATGGTACATGCAACCTCGAATTGAACAGCGATGTTAGTTTGTTTTTTTCGGCCGTGGAGATTGCAACCGATTGGACGTTAGCAATCTTGCCTGCTTTTCTCCTATGGAATATTCAGATGAAAAGTAGGGTCAAGGCTTCCGTGGCTTGTATTCTTGGATTAGCTGCTTTGTAAGTTCTCTTTCTCAAGTTGGAGTTGACTTGAAATCTTCTCGCATGATTATATCACGGGTATAGACTTAGCTGTACACATGGCTAATACTCCTCCAGTGCAAGCTGCGCAACAATCGTCCGACTCCGTTACCTAAGTCTCTATAGTGATCCCAAGGAATTTCTATACGGCACTGGTAAAATTGGTCTCTGGTCCGTCATCGAAGAAGCCATGGGTATTACAGCCGGTTCACTTCCCGCTCTTCGTCCTTTACTCTCTCTCCCCTTTCTCAACCTGAGCACACTTGGCGGCTCCAAAAATCAAGCTTCGGGAAACAAAATGAATATTCCAAGGACCCAACATACGAAGCGTTCCGATATCAATTTGGATACCTTTCACCAACTCGGCGATTCGGATGTAGAAAAAGATGGGGATGGTGATAGCCAGAAACACATTTTGAAGGAGACAAAAGTTACGGTGACGAGCGATACTAGGTATTCTGCGCCGGGAGAATGGGAACAGAGTCAGATTCTTGGATGGAAGGGTAACAGAAACTCGTCGAGGAATATTCAATAAACAACTATTTTGTGCCGCAGCTTTGTCTGGGGTCTGGGACATCAATGACAACTCGAACCGAATCGAACGAGGGGCGTGGTAAACGAAGAAGGGGATGCGAATGAGATAGTATACGAAGATCTTGTACGATATATACGATGATAGATACCTGGGTGAGATATTCGTGTTGAACTATAAACACATATCTAAATCCACCCCCGCGCGGCGTCACATTTGGGTTTGAAATCTCTTGAAGGAATTGGATTTGCACCTGCTGGTGGGATAGGAAATGGAAATTCGGAAATAATATGGATAGAGGGAATATACAAAGTATAGAGCTGGTTATTATACCACAGAGGTCTTGATGGCCATGGGCGTTAAACTTTTGAATATAAGGATCTTTTGGTCGTACTCGTCCTCCAGGTGTCTTTGATTTTCTCCGTGTAGTTTTACCTACTTTGAACACATCTTTTGGTCGTGGCTAATATACTTCGTATGAGACTTTCAGTTGACGTTTAAGTTTTGACCTATCTCGTACTCCGTATATCCGCCTCGATGATCTCACATCACATCACCCCCATATACTCTTGTGCCTGAGAAATAAGTATATCTTCAAAGGAAATCCTATCAAGTTGATATTCAATGCCATTTGTCAATTAATATGTATGAATTTCGGTACAATGACCATCTGAAGGTAAACTCACTGAACAGGTTTGTTGGTGCTATTTGCCAAGTAAATTTATAGGCCTGATAACCGGGTAGAAACCTGGAAGTGACCTGGAAGTGGGCCTAAAGAACAAACGCGACCATACTTCGTAGCATCTTCAGTGTCCAAACACCAAACGATAAGTCTAGCTTCCATAATTTTTTCAATCCCTCACAGTTTGTTTTGCGAAGATTTCATCTTCTTCTTTGCAACTCGATATCAATCCAGACTTATTGAATCAAGATGGTTCAATGGAGGAAGTTGTTTGGTTTAGATGGAAGGTAATGTTTACCCCGCGTGCGATAGCTGTTGCATCAAACAGCGCAACCTGAAGAGTAAATACTGATGAAGTTCTACGAATAGCGCAGATCAACATCTTTGGCGCGATGAAGCTCGTCGTCGTAAGTCTTTTCCGATTTGTACCCATCTATATTGCATGAATCGCACGACTAACAATCGCCAGTCCTTCCCTCATACCATGAAGATGAGATCCCCAGCGCAATTCCACCTCTCGAAGTAACCAAAACCGCTCTCCGTCTTCGCTATCTCATCGAAGAGACTGTGCCGTGTGAACTCGAGGAAGCAAACATCGTGTGCGCGCATTCAAAGATTATAACGAGAAAGGTTATTGCGGCAGCAAAGGAGGCAGGAGGCAAGGAATATGGTGCGTGTGTGGTATATGCGCTGTTGGTTTGTAAGAGGTGGTTTAAGAAACAGGCTATGCTGGAGCTATGGGATGCGGATTTACATAATGTGAGAGCGGTGGCTTGTGAGGTTATCGCGAAACAATTGTGAGTTATCTTGTTATGAAAAGGACGAAGGGAAAACGAGATGCTGATAAATGCTACAGGATTGAAACGGAAGAAGATCAGGAATATCTCTTACAAGATATCCTACTGAAGAGATACGCGATACTAGTGGACGGGGAACAAACTCAGCCTGCGAATGTTATCGAAAGAGCGGTGGATCTCCATGCTCTACGTGTTACCGGTTCTTCTGGATATCAAAAATGCGTCAATTATCTCTGGAGAGGATGGCTCGTGCAAGACGAGAATGATCCCACCCAGTTCGTCGATTACAAGAAAAAGGATAATACATCGTATTGGACACATGTTGATCCAGACCGCATGCGCGCACCCATATACCAAAATGCTACCCAGATCATCTTCTCGATAATTTATTTGGCGTTATATACTGGGGCCATCAATACAGTCAATAAAACTGGAGACTTGGACATTGTGGAGATAATTCTTTACGTCTTCACGGCCGGGTTCATGTGTGATGAGTTTAGCAAGTTTTGGAAGGTCGGAAGATATTATATTGGATTTTGGAATGTTTTCAATGTAATTCTTTATGCGCTGCTAACGACAAGTTTGGTGACGAGAATCATTGCCTTGGGTCATCCATTGGAAGATGAAGATGGGCAGAGACAGAAGTTCAATGAGCTTAGTTATAATTTCTTGGGTATGTTAATGCGTTTCATATTGACGGTTGAAAATAAGTGCTAACACCCACAGCTTTCTCCGCGCCAATGTTCTGGATGAGATTACTACTTTACCTCGACTCTATTCGCTTCTTTGGCGCCATGCTCGTTGTTATCAAGGTCATGATGAAGGAATCCCTCATCTTTTTTGCTCTTCTATTTGTCATCATCATCGGTTTCTTGCAAGCTTTTATTGGTATGGACATGGCCGATAATCACATCGATTCTGCTGCATTCATCCTCCAAGCTATGGCCAATGCTGTAATGCAATCGCCAGACTTCTCTGGCTTTGATAATTTCGCTCCACCTTTCGGAATTATTCTGTATTATATCTTCACATTCCTCATCATGGTCGTTCTTCTCAATATTCTCATCGCGCTTTACAACTCAGCTTATGAGGATATTACGGATAATGCCATTGATGAATATATGGCCCTCTTCTCCCAAAAAACCATGCAATTTGTTCGAGCCCCCGACGAAAACGTTTTCATCGCACCCACCAATCTCATCGAAATCTTCTTTCTAATCCTTCCCTGCGAATGGTGGATGCCCAGAAGACAATACGCAAAACTTAATGATTACGTCATGGCTGCTATCTATTCTCCATTGTTGTTAATAGCAGCTTGGTTTGAACAGAGGAGCGCAATAAGGGTTAAGGGGAATCGTCAGAGAGGTGATGACGATGATGATACGGTTGAGGAATGGGAACAATTATCTGGGGAGGTAGATTTTGAGGGAGAGGGATGGGGAAAGAGGGTGCAGGGGGTCAAACCGAATGTTGAGTCTGATGAGGCGACAGTGGAGGTTAGGGAGTTGAGAAGGGAGGTGGGGGAGTTGAAGGAGTTGGTTTTGAAGTTGGTTAAGCATAAGGAGGGGAAGGCGAGCGGGAGTGGGAGTGGGAGTGGTAATGGGAAGGGTAAGGGGAAAAGTGGGAAGTAGATGGGGAGTTTGGTGGGGGTAATGAGGGATGGGGGATGGGGGATGGGGAATACAAGCGAGGTGTACCCGAGATTATATAGGGGTTCGCTTGGGGAATGGAAGGGGATCGAGGCGATGTTGTTTGAAAAATGTAAATAATGCATTCGATGACTTTTACTATTGATACCAATATATAGCTTTACCATTTGAAGATCTCAACGCAGTTCTCTACTGTATATTCTATGCAGTATGTTCTCTTCTATTCATATTCATTGTCTATTTCTGTCACAGTAAAACAGGAGCGTATGTTTTCATATTTTTAATCGTAGTAGGTGTAGGTGTATGTGTAGGTGTATGGGTATGGGTATAAATTGCTGCTTGCTTGCTTGGGTAGGTGCGTGCGTGCGTGTGCGTGTGCGATGGAGGGTGATGCTAATGGGAATGGGAATGGGGATGGGAATGTGATGATGTATATGATGTATACATAATTGCCTTGAACATTAATTCGAGAACACGGTCGGTTTCCAGCATTCGCAGCGTAGGACTTCTTTCGGATACTTTAGATACTTTAGATATTTCAAATCTTTTAGATATTTCAAATCCTTTAATTATTTCAAATCTTTCAGATATTTCAAATACTCCAAAAATTTCATAGTCATACATCACATATCAAAAAAGAACCTATGACATGGATAAACTCATCCTTATAAACATCCTCATACTGTAAATATCCTCATCCCCAATCCCCAATCCCCTTAAATCCCTCTTACCCCTTCACCTAACCCACCAACCCAAGTCCACCTTCCCCAACCCCATCCTCAAACCGGCTTCTCAAAATTCTCATTTAAAGACTAGGTAGGTGCGTATGCTGTAAGATTAACATTACCTTTACTACCCTATCTAGATTTTAGAAAAGAAGAATGAGTTTAATTTTCATACACTTACCTACCTTACCTTCCTTACTCGTATCCAAAAACCAAAGTGTCCCTCCCTCATCTGAATACTCAAGTAGATAAAAAAACATTGTAATTCCATCCCCCTTATACCTACAGGCCGTGCATATGTACTTTCACCAACATCTCACATCACAATATACACTCAAAAATTCAAACGTCCAAATGATTCAAAATCTCATCATCTAAGATTAACCCCCCATTCATCCATCAACTAACCTCCAATTCTACCATATGCCTACAACCACAGATAGAAACCTGTCTCCAACGTAATAATCAGCATTGCATTTCTCTCCAATTCCATATACATAAACTGCCATACCCCTCGCATATCATCATATCCACATGAGTAATCCCTTTCCTTTTCCTTTCCTTTCCTTTCATTGCCAAACGCCGACCATGCGAACCGAAGGCACAGAGACCATATATGCATGCATCATTATCCCACGCCCTTCCTGAATTACTCCACACTAAGCCCTCCCCCCACTCTCTCACTGGTAACTAGGATATCAAACTAAACCCCCTCAACCCTGGTCAGAAATTCCCTAACTCGATTCAAATCAACATCACTCTCACTCTCCACAGCACGTGCCAGGCCCTCAATAACACCATCAACTTTCGAGATTTCCACACCCGTACATAAACTGATGATTTTCTTATACTTTGCTATCCTTCCCGTATCTTTACTCTTCAAGTCTTGTACATCTCTTTCCAATGCATCATTATTAACTTTGTATGCATTAACTCTTGCTTGAAGTACATGTACCGAGGGTAATTGTTGCAGTAACAGCTGTCTTTGAGTATGATCATGTTGATGATTTGAACTTCGAGTAGGGGTAGTATTGATATTTGCAGGGATAGGTGCAACCGTCAGGGTTTTATCAGCATCACCCAGATGCATTTCAAGGTCCAGATCAGATGTTGGTTGATTGAGTTTTTGTTGGAGTTGAAGTAATTTCATACTCTCTTCTTCTGCGGCTCGAGTGAGGTTTGCAATTTTGAGATCACGTTCTTCGCGTTGTCTGATGCGTTCTTGTTTTGCTTCCATGGCACGTCGTTCTTCTCCTAGATTGGCGGATGCTTCGCGAAGTTTGGCATGGATAGAGTCGATATGAGCTTGTTTAGCTTCTACTTCTTTTCCAAAGTCTCCCAGAGCTGATTGAAGCATTGCATTTATGGCTGAAAGCATATTAGAGTTGATTCAAGGAAAAATGAGGCAGGATCTTACAGTCAATTATTTCACCACTGGTCTCCCGTGTGGCTTTGTTCCCTCTCTTATCAGGACTTGCAAAACCTAAACGATCGCCAGGATTTCCTAAGCCTCCAATAAAGTCTGACGGACATAATTTAGAATTGTTTTGAATTTCAGGGTCTGCTCCAACTTCAACAAGTTGAGAGATGATGCTTTTGTTACCGACTCTAGCTGCGATGTTAAGAGCAGTGTCACCCGAATTATCCTGTGCATTTACCATTTCAGACATAAATCGGCCAATATCCATGGCATGCGGGTTCGCAGGCTCACTGTTCAATTGTTGTTGACTAGTAAACGAACGACCTTTTCTAACGACAAATTCAAGAAGTGATTCAAGATAGTACTTGCTTGCAGGACTGCGACCTTTGACAGCTGATGTGACAGCTATATGATGCAAAACCGTTCGGCCACGATTATCTTGGAAACCAATAGTGTTGCCTAGTAGCTCAAGAAGATCTGGGAAACTCCCCTGATCTAAATTATTAGCAACACAACATGCTCTCATCAGTGCGGTCTCTCCTCTGAGGTTAACTCGATATATGCTTGCGCCAGATTGAATGAGCTTTTGTAGGACAGGTAATCTTGCAAGAGTAGCAGCCCAATGAACAGCAGTGTTGGCTGATTTATCTATGGGGATATCAAGTTCTACACCAGACATTGTGCGAAATGCCTCCTGGTCATTGTGTTCGTTTGTGCCTAAGTATGAACTCTCGTTATGGAAAAGTGACAACAAGGTCAGACCCTTCTTTGCATTATGCTGACTTTCGGGTAGAGGGGGTAATGGTACAGGAGCTTCTTCCTCTTGAGATAAATTTTGCTGCGAACGATAGAAGAAAGAATCATTAGGTTCGGTCGGAGATGGCTCTCGCATGGACATATTATAGTAACCACCGTTCATAGACTGCTGACTATCATTCGGGGGTTCAGGGGATTCTCTTCGTCTCTTTCGTGGTGGCTCCTGGAAATCCCCATCCTCTCTTCCGGTATGTGAGAATTGAAACTGGGATTGAGTTCCGTAAGCCGAATCTCCATTTGTTATTCCTTCATTGGAAACGAAGCTTTGCATGCTTTGTTGCGAGTTACCTGGGAATGCAGTCTCCTGACTGTTGGTTTGTTGTTGTGATGATTGCCTACTAAAACTAGGAGGTCGCGCACTACCATTGCGATTCCTAGGTACGGGGGAATCAAATCGGGCTTTGCTAATTGCGGCTACGGCAAGGGAAGCATTATTCGAAATGTTCTTGAAAAATGTTCCGGACTGTCCAATGTTACGGTTTTCGGCTCCTGAATTATAAAGTCTCTTTCGTTGCGCAGCCATGGCTTGTTCCTTCGTTGGGGTATCAAGCCCACCTTGTCCTGCAATTCCACCATCTTGACCCATATCATAATTTAATAGTGGCCGCAAGATTTCCTCCACACCATATTGCTTGCAAAATTCGACCCCTCTTTCAAATCTGATCCAGGTTCCTTGATATTTTCCATAACCACCTTGAACTTTCTCATGATCTCCTATCAGAATCTCCTTTTCGAGGACCTTTGTTCGCTTTCCTTTTTCAATTCCTGCTACTTTCAATATTTGGGTAGCATTAAGCCAACTATCTTTTCGTCGTCGCATAACCGCAATGCCATTGACTTCCATTTCATATACATCGACACCGGAATATACGGCCTATCTATATTAGTAACAGCTTGGGGCTCAATGGATCCAACAAAAACGTACCGAGTAAATCTGAGGAGCAGCATCTCTGCGATTCATGGCAGCCATGTCGTATTGACGAAAAGGACCTCCTGGTTGCATCATAAGACCACCAGCTTGCGATCCTTGACTCATACTGAGCGACATTTCGCGATGAAATCGAGTCGAGTCTTGGCCACGGTCGTATGCGCTTTTCCTAGTAGAAAAGGTACTTGGTGGCAGATGGTTTCGTTTGGATTCAGAGGTGGTCGCAAGAGGTTGAGGATTCCTTGTAGGTGTCGTTGCTGCCATAGAATTGAGTAAAGTTCGTCAGTGTCGAGAGATGTTGTGACGGTCCGTGTAAGTTAAAGGCCAATCGCGTCACCGAGGGCAGATGTATTTGTAAGATAGAGGACGATGTCAATTCAATCGTCGCTGATCGCGTTTACCAACAATGATACTGAGATCAATGACGATAAGGGGGACGCGCCGAAATATCCAAGCAGGGGTGAAGTCGACGTGTCTTTCGTGTCTTTCGTGTCTTTCGTGTCTCAAGCGCGAAGGGAGTAAAGTGGTTTTGGGATTCTTGGGGATGTATGAATAGTATTGGTGTGGGGGTGGATAGATATGATAAGTTTTTTATTGGTTTGAAGAGAAATTTGACGCGCCAGTTCGCGAACTAGAATGACCAGACGGTTTGAGTTGGAGGAAATATGGATTGCATAAAACCTGGAATATGCAGTTATACCTAGGTAGTTGAGTGAATGCTCGTCGTCGACATATATTTATTTTTATAGAAGCGGTATAATAATAATTATTATTATTATTATTATTATCATCAATTAAAAACGATCCTTGGAATCCTTTGACAGTATGAATTATTTGGTTGCGTTGAATAGATAATTACCTATCACGTGCCTATGATATAAACGCGACTTAATGCCTATATTTCAAGGCATTAACAAACAATATTTTCCAAAACTGCTCCTCAATTCCTATCCATCAGGTAATTACTACTAGGTAGGTAGTATCTTTTCCTACCTACTCTACCTACTCTACCTACTCTACCTCACTCACTAATAAATCTTACCTCTTTTTCATTACTGTTTGATCTTCAAAATTACAAACTTCAATGTCGTCCGTACCTAAAGCTGTGCACGAGGTTTCTAATGAAGTAAGGCAATTCCTTCCAACATTTCGACAACAATATCGAGCCTTACTGCGCGAAGCTAGTTACCTCCCAGACTCTGCCGCTCGATCTTTCGTACATGATTCCATCGTCAAGCGATACAACCCTTTTAATCCCAAAAAACTCGATCGCCGGTTGTGGGGCACCGATTATTTTCGATCAAAGTTGGATTTGGAGAAGTTGGAAGCAAGATCTAAAAAGACGAGATCAACCTTGCACCTTCTAGAGCGCATAAATCTGGAAGGGAGCGATGATGATTTACAACATGTTTTACTCAGAACATATGGACGAGCTGGGCGCAGGAGGAGGGAATTACTTTCTCAGTTGTTGAAACCTGGAGAGGATGAGATGCCACAAGATGATACCGCCTTATCCCGCATGATTGATAGTCAAATTGGGATCAATCTGGATGCGAGCAAGGACGTTGATATAAACAGACCGTTGGATGTAAGCAAGAGGCAACGCCGGGAACAAACACAAATAACAAAGTTTCTTGCAAGTCAACAAGAAATTAATCCAATGGAGTCGCTGCGAGGAAGGATCAAAAAACTCAAACCAGATATACCGTTAACGAATTCATGGGGACGTGTACTGCCAGCAAAGCGCAAAGAGAACATGAAGAAGACATGGTGGGCCAATCTCCTGGAAAGAGTTCTGCCACCATTGCCGGAACATGAATGGAATAGGTTGGCAGATTTGGCGGAAGGAAGACAACCCATCGAAGAACTACTCCCAAGACGAAAAGCTGCAACTCCACGTAACTTGGAAAACCCCGTCAAGGGAACCGAAAAAATGAACTCGCTATTTACCACACCAGCGAGAGTTCATGCGAATGTTCACGGGGAGGCATTGCACCGTAAAAATCTAACCAATTCCGAAGCAAAAACAGACAGAGCACGACAGATGCGAAGACTGTATGGCATGGTTTGGAGTCTTTCATCGAAAATGGTGCAGGATGAGAATACCAAAGAATACACAATAACTTGGGGAGGACAACGTTCACCAGCTGCTGCAGGGAAGCTTACACAGCCTTCGTCGGAAGATCTTGAACTTTTCCAAGTGCCAGAGGATGGGCTGACTGAGGGGTCTACGAACAAAAAGACCAGAAAGACACTGAACCGCCAGAAAAAGCGGCTGCAATAGTAGGGTCTTCGTCACTCTTCAAGTTAGAGCATACTATTTGAAGTGAAAGACAAGAGCCTTGTATCATAATATTCGTACAATTACTAGCTTGGGTGACTCGAGTGATAACACGAGAGCTCTGAATTTTCTGTACAGTTCTCTTGGAACCCTCCAAAACAGCCCCCTTTCTCGAGCTACTCCGCTTTCTTCGCCAACTTCACTAAAGCCTCTCCATCCACCCTCATAGTCTGCCACCCATCCATCGCCTTCGCACCTACACTCGGCCCCTCATAAAACTTAATACTTGGCTCATTCCACTTCAAAACACTCCACTCCAATCGTGCTCCCTCCATATCCACCACCTCCTTAGCAAGTATCGACAACAATCTTCCTCCATACCCTTTCCCCCTCTCGCTCTCCCGTACATACAAATCTTCCAAATATATTCCCGCGCTCGCGCGCCACGTACTGTAATTGTAAAAATAAAGCGCCATGCCCACGGGTTCCATCCCCGCCTCAGCACTTGGGAAAAGTAAAAGACAGCGTGCGGGCCGTGTGGCAGATATAGCGTCACCGGTTGAAGGAGTAGTGTTGGAAGGAGATACTAGGTTCGAAGGTGCGAACGCGAGGGTTTTGCCTAGGGATTCGGGGGTCGCGAGCACGGAATCGGATGCGTGTTCGTAGTCTGCGAGTTCTTGGATGAGGGTGAGGATGCTGGGGATATCTGGGGGGTGGGCGCGGGGGTTAGTTTGGTGTTTGGTTGGTGGGATGGTGGGATGGTGTTTGGAGGGGTCAATTGAGCTCGGATTTATGGTACCTTCACGCCTGGCATGGCGGACTGTTACTTGAGATGCCATTTTGGGGGACTGTATTATGTGATGTGAACTGAACTGAACAATTGGATTGGGATTTGGAACTTGGACTATAAGATCTTTGATCTAGGATATAAAAAGGAAAAGGAAGATACTAGAATAGTACACTGTATCTAGGTAGGTATGTCAAGTCAACAAAATATATTTTTATGTGAAGGGCGCGGGCGTGATG
>NGKG01000006.1:1810596-1825378 GCA_002162505.1 Myriosclerotinia scirpicola | reverse complement strand
GTGGATATCGCTACAATCAATTGAGACCTCTATCAAGTTGATATTCTCACGGCAGAATTGGATAGGGACGAACATCCACGATGTCGTCGCTGATTACTCTTGGATGATATGTTTTCAATGTTTGGCCTGAATGTGGAAATTGAAGTTGATTTCTCAGAAGTATGAGGGAACATATAGATGGGTAGTTAGTGGGGTTTGGGGATGTCAATCTTTGTGTATAATGCTCATTTTGGTCTTCGGTAATGTAATTTGGCTTCTAATCTTACTGCAAGAGATAGAGAAGGCGTCTTGTTCATCAAATCAAAACGTCGAAGATTACATTGATACGGGAATGTACCAGTTACGCGGTGTGCATCATTGGATCAAGGGTGTGCAACCAACAAATATCAATAATTGATTCTGGGTAGTGGGCTCCAGTGGGCAAGTGCCAGTGCGGCTAGAGGACCGGCTCGTACCGATCTAATGGTAAATCAGGTAGCTAGTTATTTTTTCACTAGATAGAGTATAATGCTTGAGATATACGCCTATATCTCTTAATTGAGACAGTCAGTCTATATACATCTAGTTGTGTGTTGTGTGTCTCATCAACTGCAATGTAGGATGCTCGAATTACCAGGGCAATGTGGTAATCGAGGGTTCTTTGTTTAGCCTCTAGCATATTATTGTTTCTCAGGTGGGTGGGTTTGGCTCCCGGTATTTTATCTTCTTCGAATCTACTTAAGGAATATTGTTTACATGATTACATATAATCAAGCGATTTCGTATAGCTAAACAATTTGCTAGGCTAGGCTTTTTGCAAAGACCTGGGCGCTGCGAAACCCAGATAGAGATCAGCATCATAAAGAAAATCGAACCTGTGCCTGTTGAGAAAGCGGGTTAGAACGAGAAACAAAGTGTTACAGTGTAGATCATAGCCATAACAGTAATGGGTACACCCAATTTCCTGAGTCGAAAAGGGCCCCATGGCATCTCGGACGTTGGTATTGTCAATACTTTTATCAAAATCGCAGTTGCAAGAAAGATGACGGGTAGGCGGCCAAAACACAATTGCTTTCTGATATCATTTTCCCGATCCCTGGCTCTTTCGTGCAGAGCAATGTATTGATGTTGTGAGAATACTTCAATGTATTTTAAAAGGTGCGTTCTACGTGTAGCTGATATCTACCAAAAAGCTATATTAGACAATAAATGCAGTAATAGATGCATTATCCCAAATTTTCATCACTCTTCTATCGATATATATCCTCGGCGATCTGAAAATGCAAAAGTCCAAAAAGCGGGTTAAAAACAATACTTCTGTTCTCGCCCAATCTTTAGTAAGACTTATCATTCATCCTCTTTCTCCTTCCTATCTCTGACTTTTCTTTAAAGATGCATAGCTGATCCCGTCAAACACACAGGACATTACCTCCTATCATACTCCGCATGATATATCTCTACCAAGCTATCTACTCCACAAACTACCCTTGGGATTCATTTAACCTAACATTAACAACAAACTTACCCTCCTCATTCGCCATCATATTATCCTGCATCTCATCCTCCAAATCTAGCATCGATAGTCTTGTTCTCACACCACACATCATCACAGATGCTAGGTATACGAGGCACTATCTCGAGCTACCTATCGAGTGAACAATCTCTACAAGTGAATTAAATTCAACCCTGCTGGTTCTTCTAATTTTCTATATTTTCTAAACGACGTTGCAGCTAAAATTACTATAATGGTGACTGCTACCAGAAGTGAATCACAAGAATTAAACGAGTATCTCAAGCGTGCTGCGTGCCGAAACTCAAAAGCGAATGATCACAGAACCAACAAGCCCTGCGACGAGCAAAGCGGAATATCTCTCGGAAAGAAATATTGCATTTAGTGATGGTTGTTTGCATATACCCTCAACTTCTAATAGATTTCTTACAATTTCGTAATACACTCCTACTCTTGCAACAACAAATTTACAAACTGCGCCTTGCATATCAAGGAATGAATAATTTCGAAAATCCCATAGCTGCTAGTGTTCTCGCTACTACAACTATGTAGCAATATTCGCTTAAAAAGCGGATAATAAAGGGTGAAAGGCGAATAAACAAACCATTTCTAATCTCCCTGCCATTTCATTCTACCCTTGTCAAATCATCACCTCCTCAATATCATATAGAATCAGCAGCCATAATCGTTCTATTTAACTTGGTTAAAGGTCTTATACATTTTCTTGCTGCAGCTGTAACTGTGGCCGAATTTACTATCGGATTTGCGTTATTGGTGGTGGGCCCTGGTCCTCGATTGGGTGTTAATTTGAATGTAGCGCAAAATTAGTTGTATAAAAAAAGGAAGGCAGAAAGTGTATCAAGGCAGAAGTATTAGAATACGTATATGTTGAAGGTTTTTAATGCAAGTATAATTGATATGTATGATCTTATATTTCTTGATTATTCTTATTAATTCACTAAAACTACTTTTTGATGAAAAATCAATAACTTTTTAACGTTTCAAAAGAAATTAATTTACCCAACGAAGTAGTACCTCCACGTCTCCCTCAAATTCCAGCACGTATCAATAACCACAGAAATCTCCTGCCCGTCAATTAATCTTACTACACATTGAAAAAGTATTTAGAACACCAAATGAATTACTGATAAAGACTATAAGCAACTAGTAGACTTGCTGTTAAAACAGTAATTGTCGAAAGCACCACCCTGCCGGCGAAGATCCCTCGCATCAATGGACTAATATGTAATATACATCACTATTTCGTAGCAATTAGAATTCTATGATAAAGCGTACATCGCCCAAACTATGTGAGAAATGGTTGCTGGAACGGGATGTAGTGGTGGTGATGGCGAAGGGGGGCTATTTGGACTTCTAAATAAATGCAATAGTAGAGATGAGCCTTCTAGAGGAATCCTTCAAATTGAACCCGGTGCTCTACCCGATATGAACGCACCAGTTTTAGCTGCTGGGGCTCCGTATTTACTTTTGTACTAAGAGCACTTTTACTTGGCGAGGGGTATCCAGATAGAAGATCCTAAAGAAAAAATCGACGAGGGGCCTTTTTTGGGGGTATTCTACCCCTTTCATGAAAGATCACAGTTTTGCCAACCTGATTGATTAACAAGCAAAGTACGAGAATACGTAAAATGATGATTTACCTTGCATCATGGAGTATTAAGCTCATTCAACGAAGATTTTTACCATCGCTTTGCAAATCGAATGAAATGCATCGAAGAGGTAGCACAGGCAGTCCATCATAAAACCACTACAGGTGGCATACAGAGCCTCCAGATGATAATTATCGAGAGCCGAGAGAAATCTTGAAGCAACAGCGCCAGACACAATTCAAAGCAGCTATGCCAAAATAGCGGGTATTGCGTGAACAAACACTTGAAAGGCAACCGTCCCCTAATTCATCCATCCATCCATCCATCCATAGCAATATTTGCTCATTTCTCTACATAGGTAATATCCAGGACCAAATCTTCAAAAGTATCCTCGAAATAATAGATGGGAAATTTAGATTGCAAACTACTGGGATGCTAAAAGGTACTCACTCACTGTACCGATATTTAGAAATGTGAGGATAATTACTGCAAGACTTGATTTTGCAAGTGTTTGAAGAGTAAGGTTATTTATTATATGCAGATGAAGATCCACTCAACCATAATCCCGGAAAAAATAAATACCAATGAATAGAAATCAAGGAAGGATATACCCACTCGACCATTTGGGAGTTTTCAAAAGATTTGGAAATGTTCATCAAAAGAAACAATGGACCTTTGGAACACTCTGCCATCCATTCTCATCCAGGGACGAAGATCACGAGGGTCTGTCTTGGGAGATAGGGAGGCACCGCCAAGTAATAGAAAGATTACAGTAGGGAAGTATTAGGCTTCAAAGAAATGCACGATTGGCGTAGGTAGTTATATCAATTAAATCGATAGAATAAATATGATTATGAATATGAATATGATTTAAACAATGTATACTTTTGTCACGGAAAAAAACAAATCAATTCTTTCCATCCCAATTTCTCATGCCGTCTTCAGAACGCCCAACCCAACAGCGCTAGCACATCCATGTGATGATGAATATCCATACTTCAAGAAAAGAGAGTTATCGGATGGAAGCTTTGGCTCGTTGGATTGGGAAAGGGGAGATCCGGATGATTTGGTTGTTTGATGGGTGAATTGTGATTTGTGTAGAGTGCGTATGCTTGATGCATATTTCTGACACGTCCATTTTCATAATACTATCACTATTTCCAAATTAAAATATTCCATCCCATCCCATCCCATTCCATTCTAATCATAATTCTAATTCATTACTTCATCTGTTTATCCATCCACCCCACTCCTCCACCCCGCTCATCCAAGTTCCCCTATTTCGACCCCCCCCTTTCTCCTTTCTCCCATCTCCCATCTCCCATCTCCCATCTCCCATCCCCCATCCCCCATCTCCCATTCCAAAACCATTCCAAACCAAACCAAACCAAGCCAAACCAAACCAAACCACAAAAAAGAGTAGGTATTATAAACAATCCACCAACCATATCATCGCCATCGCCATCCCCATCCCCATCCCCATCCCCATCCCCATCACACCACCACCCTAAAACCCTAAACCCTAATCCCTAATCCCTAATCCCCAATCCCCAATCCCAAACCCCAAACCCCAAACCCCAAACCCCAAACCCCAAACCTCAAACCTCAAACCTCCAAATCCCTCCAACCCCTCAACAAAAAGAGAAACTTAACCCCCTTCCTTCATATACATTCTCATTTCATCTCATCTCATCTCATCTCGTCTTTCATAACACAACAGTATCTCATTATATCATATACTTCATTCCATTCCATTTCATATATATCGTATTACATTGTTCTGCTTTGCTTTGCTTCGCTTGCTATTTTCATCCCCTGATTTCTCATTTTTCATATCTCGTTTCTCCATTTCTTTTCCGCTTCCTTTAGCCTGTTTCTATAACTGGCGTTTTTCTCTTTTCTAGATGATCTACATCCTTTGAAAGTCCTTTTATTCTCATCTCATCTCATCTCATATCTCCCTCATCCCCTACCCCTCTCATCCCCACCCCTCTCATCCCCACCCCTCTCATCCCCAAGCCTCACCAACAGTCCCTCAATAACCGGCACCAACTCCGTAATCCTAAAAGGTTTCGTCATAACCTCATCCATACCCGCCTCCAACGCCTGCCTAATTTGTTCGGCCCTCGCATTAGCCGTCACCGCTATAACAGGTACGTGACCCTTTAACTCTCCTTTCTCTTCCATCTTTCGTAATTCGCGAGCGCAGGTGAGGCCGTCCATGATTGGCATTTCTATGTCGAGGAGGATAAGGGTTAAAGGAATGGGTGATGGTTGGGATTGTGATTGTGGTTGTGCTTTTGATTGTTTGGGAGGTAAAGGTTTAGGTTGCTTTTCGCTGGGTTTTTTCTATATGTTGGTGTTAGCATAATATTCACAAGCAAACATAACGAGTAAAAGACACCGAGTAGAAAAAGAAAAAAATACCTCAGACAACTCAACACCATCCACCCCCACACCATCCACCCTCCCCCTCTCACCAACCCAAAAATCCGTCTTTCTCACAAACTCAATTGCCTCCCGCCCATGATTAGCCACATGAACCTTACACCCCAACCTCTTCATCTGCGCCGCCAAAACCTTCTGATTAACCAAATTATCCTCAACAATCAATACACTCCACGAAGCCGGCGTTAAGAATTCCGGCTTCTGATTCGTTTTCAACTGTTGACTTTCTTCTTCCTCAAAGGCAAATGAGCTAGGTCGATTAGTAGGTAACCTACCCTTTTCATGCATATCCAAAAGTTTATTCAACATATTTTCCTCGTGATCTTTGATACTCTTGGGAACATTCATGGCTAATCTCCCGTTGGCTTCGAGATCCGAGTTCATTTGCGATTCGATATCCAGGGTATTTGCTCTCGTCAATGCGCGTCTACATTTAATGTAGAAAGCGAATGTACTACCTACTCCGAATTGTGACGCCACACCAATTTCTCCACCTTGTAATTCGGTGAGTTGGCGCGAGATAAACAATCCAAGGCCAGATCCTCCATAATGTACATGGGTTCGAGGTGAAGCTTGAGAGAAACGTGTAAAGAGGTTCTTCTTTTCTGCAGGCGTTAATCCACAACCAGTGTCTTTTACTTCGAATCGAAGATATATGATTTGACCTTTACCCCATTCTTCACTGGCTGTAACATTGGCTTTCGCAAGTCTGGTGGGAGATGGGAAATATTCAAAATCGACTAAGCCTTCGAATAATAGAGGTGCTTCGAGAGAGGCGCTGATTGAAACCTGGATTTCTCGTTTTTTCTCGTTTTTGGTAAATTTGATAGCATTCGTCATCAGATTGATCAATACTTGAGTCAATCTGCTCGAATCCAACATAACACTGTCCACTCTTAAGTTCTGGAAAGACTGATTGATGTTTAGGCTAAGAGATATAGAGTTCATTTGACATTCTCCTGTGAACATCTTTAAGCCGAGCTTCACCACCTCTACAGGTTTTGTAGAGACAGGTGTAATTAAAAGGAGGTTAGAATCCAATTTAGAAATCGTTAAAATATCATCCACAATTGACTTTTGATGTTGAGCACAAAGTTGAATAGTTTCGGCTGCATCAATCCCATCTTTGATAATACCCGCGATTTCTGTGTCTAAATTCTCCTTGGAGGCTTTATATTGTTTCAATGATGATGAGATACCGTCTGCACACTGAACGATAGCGCTTAGTGGGTTTCGCATTTCGTGACTCGTGATATCGATGAATGAGTTTTTTTGGCGTGTTGTTTCTTCATAATCTTTCAAACGTCGATTCTGGAGGTCCTCGGCCCATTTAATCCTTGAGATATCTGTAGAGCCTATTCAACGTTAGCGGGTCTCAATCATGAAAGCCAAAGACTTAGTTCTTAGAAAAGACAAGGAAAGATATGAACAGTGTTCCCCAAAAAAGGTTAAATCATATAAAGTATGCTTCATATGTCAAATTCGCAAACGAAACGAATATAGTAAAAATTGACAAGCGTTTAGAGTCATCAACCCCTCTAAAATCGAAGCTAATCTTATTCAACCTGTTGTGCAGTCATATTCAAATGACCATCTTTCCCGGCTCAGGACAAGGCAAAAAACAGAAGAAATGAATATAACTTACAAGCCATCACACTCTTCAATTTCCCATTTTCGTCTAATTCAGGAGAGAAAGTAGCCAATACCCAACGTTGAATCGTGAGCGTACTTCCGGCAATATCCCCAACCCATGGTTTTTCCATACGAGTTTCTATTACATTAGTAGTATTGTTGGTGATTAATTCCAGCCACTTCGAGGTAAATTTCGGTCTGTCCAAGTCTCCTATTGCAGCGACCCATGAGAAAGGAATTTCCGATAATGTTTCTTTCTTTGTTAAGCCGGATATGTGGAACCATTGCTCATTGGCGTAGGTTAATCTTCCCTGTGGATCTAGAATTGCTAAGCCACCAGGAGCAAGATCACTGAATCGTCTAAAATTCCGTTCGATTTCGTTGGCTTGATTTGTGCGAAATAGAAGTTGTTCAGAGAGCCTAGAACAAAAGAGAAAGTTAGCAATCAAAGTTATATCTAAATGGCTATCATTACGAAGCTCACTCAGGCTAGTATTAACAGATAAATCAAAACATAAAGGTAATACGAACTCTGCACGATCCTCCATTTCTCTGGCGAATCTTTTTTGGATCGTAATATCCGTACAATATCCCATAATGCTCTTGATACTTCCATCTGAAGAGAATTCATGCTGATAACTCGCCAGGATCCAATTATCAAATTCATCGCCCGTAACAGGATCGTACCATGGCTTGATAAGTTGAAGTTCACCCGACCAAGGTTTATTGTGAATAGTAAGCCTCTCCCAGCCCTTTATCATAGTTGGAATACTAGATGGAGCAATCGTATCCATCCAAGACATTTTGGCAGCAGTATCGCGAGGAAGGTTTGTAATCTCGTAATAGCGATCATTGGCTTCAAGTAATATACCGTCACTATCAACCGAAAACATTCCAACGGGCGACACTTCAGCAATACGTTGAAGTCTGCTTCTCTGAAAAGCAAGCTCCTCATTTAGTTTCAGGCGCTCTGCAGCGGCAACTTCTGCAGCATCGGTACCACGTCGAATCTCGTCCTGGAAAAGTGTGACTGAAGCTAAGGAATTTGCCAATTGTCTGTTCAATAGTTTAACGAAAGATTCGTAATCAGCATCATACGGCCTTCGAGGGTTGACCCCAATAACCAAAAAGCCCAAGGTATTTTCGGCATCGGTTGGTCTTAAAGGTAATACCGCTGCGTCCTTACTTGGCTCTCCATAACCCCTCCAGTTGTAACCTCGAGTCAAACCAGCAGGAAGCATACTATCCGAGAGGGATAATAAAGTTGGTTGACGTGTCTTCATAGCTTCTCTCAATGCCGGGACGTATCCTCCTAGATGTCTTTTTAAATCGAGTCTAGATTGAGCTGATATATGACCTTCCGGAACACCTAAAGACCCTTCTAAGATAACAGATTTGATGCTTGTAGAACTATCTGAGGAAATTGAACCCCTGGAGGATGTTGTGTCATTCTCAACATCATCGAGAACCGAATAAAGTAAAACAAATGGAAAGTCATATTCGTTTTCAACGAGGGCTCCGAGAACTAATCGCCAGAAATCCGGTACAGATTGGGCAAGAGCTGTTTCTTCACTGACTTTCAATAGTGTTTTCATTCTTCGATTACTGACCACTTTTCCAGTCGTTTCAAATGGGGCATTGTAAACACCTAGTAATTCGGGATTATTACCGGCTTTCCAGATAGGAGTCAAAGTCCATGACTATATTGTGATATCCGATGTTAGTGGTATCCTAATCAAAGTAGGGTGATGACAGGATTAAAATCTGGAAATCTGTGGATATAAAGTCATTGGAACATAAATTTGCTTACGTAGAATGTTTCCTCAACAAATCCTCGACGCTCGATCGGTAACCTAATAATGAAGAGGTTAGTATACACTTGTGAATTGAGCTGTTGTGACCGAGCTAAGAACATGAAAGATGTGAGAACTTGAGGCTGTAACAAAGGTACTGAAAAGAAACAGTCCGATGTAAATGAATTTCATGAAAGTATAGGAATACATCGCCTTGTCCTAGTATACATCTTGAATATTCAATTGGAAAAGGACGAGAATAAAACATATTCAACGACAAGAGTTAACTTCAATATGAGATTGTTGGTAGAATATGATATGCTTACATCTGATCAGTCATTTCTGTCCCTTTACCGGTTCGTCGACATTCGTTGAAGATCTCGCCGACTCTATTGTGAGAGGTTAGTAAAAACCGATCAATATAAGGTGTATAAAAAAGAGGGAACCAAGATCCCCGCAGTAACACATAACGACAAACGTACTCATCCCATATTTCAGCAAATGGTCCTCTAGCGCCTGTACCCATTAATCGTGGATGTTTTTGACCGGCTACAGTCGCCGCATATCGTTCATTATACAAAACCGTCAACTCCTCACCCCAGAAAATAGCAACAGGATGAGGATTCGCCATCACCATGTTGACAATTTGGCGGAACTCCGGTGACCAACTACTCATTGGTCCTAATGGTGTTGAAGACCAGTCAACACTTCTAGTGAACCTAACATGAGGACTTAGGAAACCGAGGGGTTCATCGATGGTGATGTCTGGTGATGGAGTGGTGACAAGATCACTCATAATGACATCTATTTGTGCGCTACTCGTTGGGCTATTGAGATTTGAGACCTGAACATCTTTAAAGGCTGCAACTGTCTTGTCGGAGAAGGTAGTACTCAAAGTTCCCTTGTGACTGTGAGGATAACTGTTAAATATCAGATCCCTCAAGTCTACATCAACTTTGTTACCACATATCAAGACCCATCTCTCCCTAATTGTAAAACCAGACCAAAGGAATCCATTGTATGAGAATGGTTGACCTGGAGAAATATCACTAGCTTGTTTTTGGATGAAGTCTTGGAGTAAAGATTTGAAATTTGTAAAGGGAGGACCTCCAGGATGAAGTATTGGAGAAGTCGGTTCCGAATTTGGGGAGATGGCGCTCGTGAAATGGATATTGGAACTGAAGGCTTTATTTGTATAAACCGGCTCCAAGTTATTATCTTTGAAGGCATTATGTCGCAGAAGATCGAATATCAAGGTAGGTTTAGGGTCGAAGTCGAGAAAATCCGTGAGACCTATTGTATCCAACTCTTCATATTCTCCACGCGCATCTGATTCCGAATCTAATAAGTCCTCCTCATTATCTCTTGAATTAAAATATTTCGCATCTCTTAAAGGCGATTGTGTATGGGTTGGTGAGTCAGACAGCATGAGTTTTTGGGCCTTCCTTGACCTGAGGGACATTGAAAGTTTGTTAAGTATTTGACAAAAAGTTTCGCGGGTCCATCAAGGCACAAAGATATTGAAGGTTCACTTCCTTTTTCGATATCCAATTTCGAATTTGATTGAGGGACTAGGAAGTATTTCGGCAGGGAATATTTGTGGGTGTTTTTGGATTGAGATAACAACTGCTAGTATCTTAACATTATGGTGGGTAGGTAAGTGGGTGGAGGTTTTGGGTGGAGGTAATGAGTGTATGAGTTACCGACCTGTATGTATGTATGTTGGTATGTATGTATGTAGGTATGTATGTATATGTATTGGAGATCTTTTTTTGAAGCGAATAATTGAATGAAGGTTGTAGTTGCAGTTGCAGTTGCAGTTGCAGTGTGCGTCGATGAGGATTGGGTGGGATTGTTTTGATTATTTCTGCGAATCAGATTTGAAAGATTTTGAAAGGGTTCAAGTGAAGGAATTCAATAAAAGAGAGACAGAAAGATAAAGGTGTAAGATTTGAGGTTGAGATTGAGGTTGAGGGATGTTGTAGTCAAAATCAACAGTATTGGATGTTCATATCAAGTGTGTGTACTACTAGGTAGGTAGGTGGTTGAACCAACAAGGAGGGGGGGAGGTCAATGAGATTTTGAAGCTATATACTAGGTAGATGGATAGCTTCAGCATAATATAAAGAGAAGATACCATTTGATGAATGAATGATGGATGGATTGAGGATTGAATGAGGTGAAAAGATTGAATTTTCAATTTTTAGAACCTTTCTCTTTGGTTGTTAAATTTTTAAGGTTTTATTTCAAAGTTTCTATTACTGTCGAATATAATGCATTGATTTTGATTTTGGTTTTGGTTTTGGTTTTCTTTCTTCTCTCTCTTCTCTCTCTTCTCCTCCTTCACCTCCTTCACCTCCTTCACCTCCTTCTCTTCCACCCCTCTCCTTCTCTAATGAAAATTCCATCACGATTGATTTAAAACTTTCCCCTCTGTTGGAGAAACCTTTTGAGGGGAGATCCACCAGTTAATCCACAGGGGTGGCTGATAATCCGAATCAAATCTAGACCCATCAAGATGTTGTGTAACTGGGTGTAACTGGGTGACTACCTACCTAGTACCAAACTAACTGTGCCACAGCGGCATGAAGGAGATTAGTCTGTCAGATGTCAAAGGATTTTTAAAGGGCCGAGATACAAAGTAAGTACTCGTGTATAGGTATACATTTACTAGTTATAGCTTTCAAAGCTAGCTGGAGGTATCTACAAGAATGTTCAAATGGACTAGAAATACTGAAGGAAGGTGGTAGAGTGAGTAGGTATGAGCAACCAAACTCTTCAAACCACAACTCAACACCTCAACCCCTCAACAACCTCAATTCCCAAGTCTAAAGAAGCCACGGAAGATACCACATCGCCGTGACATCGGCCCAATCTAGTACTACGGTACCATCTACTGTATAACCATACACCCCCAAGGAATATGCCAGAACTCCCTCCTCTCTACAGGTACTACTACCGAGGTGAATGGAAAAATAAAATCCCTAGCAGATGCACATGGTCATTGATTCGTGCTTTTCTTACGCAAGGACTAGGTCTATGTGCAGCGTGCGCCACAGTAAAGTAGCATGTAGTACTTAATCGTCGATCCAACTTGAGCAAACTAACTAGACTTCAATAATGGATTAGGTATGGATAATCATTCGCTATTATTGAACTGCCGGTACTTTTAGCCCTATTGAGAAGACTATTTTGGATTTGATACCTGATATATAGGGCAACTATTACTTCCCACCTCAGGAATTTCCATCTTATCTAATCTTCCTCTCCTCTCCTTTCCCTTCCCTTCCCTTCCCTCCCCTTTCACCCAACATCACCCGGCTAGATACATCCTCAACATCTCAACATCTCAACATTCACCCCTATGATCTATCATCTATCATCCATCATCTATCATCTATCATCTCTCCCTCCCATCCAAGCCCCAAAACTCTATCCCCCCCAAAATCAGATCATTCTTGCATTGTTTACTAGGAAGATACTTTCAATTCTCCAAGATTAGCGTAACGGTCTATTCATACGCCTATGAGGCTATGAGGCCAAAGATGATGCCTAGGTAAGCTATACCATAAGAGTATTTAGAGTATGTATCTAGCTATACGCGGCCGAGCTTCGATGACTAAATTAGTCAAATCACCTAGTATTTGGGTATTTGTGTATGAATCTACTACTATGTATGGTTAGTTCTTAGTCTTCTGAGTTGAATTTATAATAATTATATCCCCAGGGGGCTTGGTGAAAGAAACTATCTTTGCAGAAATTAAAATATTGGTTTGAATGGTTTTTACTACCTCCAGCTACTTTCGAGCTACTCTTCACATTCATTTTCATCCATCCATCACTCTAATATCCAGCCACTGCCCAATGCCAGCCCAGTGCCAGCCCAGAATCAAATACGGGATATGTAATCCAAATATGCCGATCTATTCCTTGGCATTTCTTATCGATGAAGGGGATTTGTTATCAGTTCAGCGGCGGTTGATGCGGTTATTATGTTTGTTGTGTTTGTTTATTTAAGCGGTTGGTGGGTGTACGGATGGAGGGGTAAAGGACTGTCACCCGTGATTTAGCTGATGAGCTACAAAAAGGTGCAGTCAGTGTAAAACATTATTTTTATATCGAATATCGAATATGCAAATATGCATATTTATCAAGAATTTACATCTTTTTAAACCACAAGGGATTGTTTTATAATTGATTAATTATCAAAATGAGGAATAAGTTAATCTACAATTGCTTGGATCTCCATATTTCGATGATAGTCTCATCAGGTGATATATACCTGTGTTCTCATCCATTCATTCATCTCCAACAACTCTTCCTTTTATACCAACCATACCAAATCATCAACAATTGGAAACAACCTTGGAAGTGTTCAATTCAATATCATCAACTAATCGGCTATTAAAACAAGTGACTCATGCCAACAATCTCCTTTCTATCAAATCGCATGATTCTAGGCAACCAACCCCGCATGTCCACGGCGCAGCAGCACGTCACTTACATGGGAGGATAATGAGGTATATAGTCGTGTAGATTTGACGTTGTGATTTTATTTTTGTTCTTCACTTGTTATTATCTCGCACGCCTTCTCTCTCTTTCTCTTTATCCCACGACATTGTTACCAACAATTATCAATTCCTCAAATCCTCAAATCAAAGCTCAATCATGGACGACCAACTAACCTGCACCAATGACCATCATCAATTCCTTTGCGATCAAAACTGTCTCGCATCCCAATCCCCTATCATCTACCCAGATCCCAACACCATTCCCATCCACACCAATCCCACCATCCCCCGCCTGCAACTCCTCTCCCCTTTCTACTCTGGCATCATCCCCGCCGAAATCCGTTCCCTAATCTTCTCCTACGTCCTCACTCCCACACCTATCCCAAACACCGAGTACGACCCCAACACCCACTACACGCGTCCCGGTTCGACCCACCGCACTCACCTCCACGTCTCGCTCCTCCGCACCTGCAGACGCATCTACCTCGAAACCTATCACCTCCCCCCCATCTCCATCCCCCACGTCTTCTGGCACGAACGCGAGCCTCCCGGCGCCAAACCCCCTCGCGACGAACACGCCTACTTCGCGCGTCTCCCCGACTATCAACTCGCCCTCATCAACCGCATCCACCTCCATACCCAAGCCTTCTGGCTCGAAAATGACTTCCAACCTCTCACGCTACAACCCTTTATGCAAAATCTCACATCGCTCAAACTGACCATCCGAAGAGGCGACTGGTGGTGGTGGGAGCGAAATGAAGTTCTGGCCATCAATCCCTATCGCGGAAATGCCACTATCGCACACATGCGTCAGGATATGTCGGAAAGTCACATGCGATATCCGTCGTGGGCTTGGGGCAAATGGGGGTACTCGATGGGGAACTTACCGAAGCTGGAGGTGCTGGAGATGGAATTCGAAACTTCGGAGGATAAGAGAGAGGAGCTGCGGGAGATTGTGGAGTGGGCGCGTCGCTGGGAGTTTCCGATGCAGGGAATGATGGGATCGACGAGGGGGTTTTTAACGACGAGGAAGAAGAGGGATGCGAATGATCGTGCTGGTGATGGCGTGCGGGAAACGGAGTTTGAGGATGTCAAGGTGTGGGAATGGAGGGGGAAAAGGGTTCATTGGAGTGATGGCTGTCCGTATTGTAATGGTCATTGTCATTGGAACCAAGCAGCGGAAGGCAAGTGTCGGGAGAAGAGGGAGTTGAAGGGAAGAGGAGAGGGGCCGGTGTTGGTGGTGATGGAGGTTAAGTGGAGGCTGAGGGGTGTGAGAGAGGGAAAGGAATGTGGGATAAG
>NGKG01000006.1:1759727-1795653 GCA_002162505.1 Myriosclerotinia scirpicola | reverse complement strand
GGGTATTTGAAGGAGGGGGGAGGGGAGAAGGGAAGAGGGGATGTGATGTGATGTGATTGATAGTTGGCTGATTTTGTGATTTCATAAATTTATAACGAAAAGCCAATCAAAACCGACATCAATGATTGTGAACCTTTGCCTAGTTCCTCAACGCGTAGCACTAAGCCCTTGACGTTGAACCTACCATCCTCCCCCTCTCCTCCCCTCTCTCCCCACTCACCCAAAAGACTTTTTCTATACCATAGCCTTATTGCAAATTAACCCCTCTCCCATCCCATCAATCATCTATATATATCAAGTAATACACCTATCCTATCCTATCACTCACCCCAATACAATACCTAATCAAAACAGAACCCAAGCCAGTCACCAAAACTCCAACGCTTGGATTCAGGAGACGCGTTCATCCCATACATCCCATACATCCCATACATCCCATACATCCCATACATCCCATATATCCCATATATCCCATTCCATTGCATACCAAGCCTCCCTTTCCGCCCCGACAATAAAAATCCACAAGCACCCCGCCAACCCCTCAACCCCGATTTCCCACCCCCTCAACTCCATTTGCACCATCCAAAAACGTATCTATTCATCATATTCATCATATACATCATATAAATTGTAATAACATTAACTCGGCACCCGAAAATGAATCATGAAAACCACTCATCATCTCCAAACCCCCTCGAGTTATTAACAACCCCTCCACCCCCTCCATATTCACTCCCGGCCAGTACACCCCCATCCAAATTACCATTTCCAGAATTTTGGCTTTGATTGTGATTTGCGTTATGATAAAACGCCGACGCAGCACCAGGATCCCCACTCATACCATGGCTATGACCATTCCCACCCCCCATCCAATTATCAAACCCCACAGCCAAATTCGCCTGATCCCTCAACCACCAATCCGGACTCTGGACCAACTGTTCCACGCCCCCAAACATCGTGCTCGGGCTGACTTGTCGATGTTGATCAATCAAGGGGCTATTGTTATTCGTAGAAGCGGCTTGCGTGATGCTGGAACTGAAGGTTGGAGTGGGGTTGGTATACATGGTGTGGGAGGAGGGAGGATATGTAGGGATGGGTGACAGGTGAAGGGGATTCGATGTTGTTATACCGTTGGGGTTGGGGGGATAGGAATTGGGATCTGATTGATCAGGTTGCGGCGAAACGTTTTGAAGTCCATTTAGTGAAGAATGGTTTGATATATCGTTCATTATATTATTTGTAAGTGGGGCTTTCGTGTCTATAGGATAGCTATACAAACTTTGTTGTAACTGGGTTTGACTTCCTGCAAGTGGTTGAAGATGTCGAGGTGATTGAAAATTGATAGGTGATGGTATTGATGATGGCGTAGTTACTGTTAATTCTGCTTTTGGTGACGGAATATCCGCTGTGGAGAAATATCCAAACCGGCTATCCGTACGAGAAAATACTGCGGATGCTTCTGGGGGAAGATCAATATTCCATTTTCGGCTCACTCCAGGATTAAGGAGTTAGCAATTTCTTATCGGAGGATACTTTAAAGGAAAAGAAGGAGCGGAAGTTATATTAGAGAACCAAAGGAGGGTGCATAATGAAATCTAAAAGTGAGATCAAGATTGAAGAGTAGAACTGGATGTTAGGAACAAAATGTTTAATGAATAGATGATGCTTACGTGCACTAAGTATACTTAAAGTTCGACGCGCGCAAAGCCAGTCTTCGGCAATTTCTTCTAGATGCTTTACACCATGAATTATATCTCTCTTCGCCGTTTTTTCAGGCAGCGTCAGTAGATGAATGACACAAGCACTATGAACAATATAAACCGCGATATTGCAAATTTGTCTAAGACCATAGACACGTTTGTATAACCGCATTAACTTGGATATTGAACCGGCAGCTTGAGTGCAAATTTTCCGAGGAGAAACGTGATTCGGCAAGGGGGTAGAACGTGGATTGTACTTGAGGAATGGTCGGAATAGATGTATATATAGGAGATGAAAGAACATACTATATCAAATTAGTACGAACTATAAGGGTTGAAATAGCAAAACATACTGCATAAGGATAACATTAGGTAATTGTCCTTCTTTCGGTTCAAACTCCTTCGGTAAATCTCTCTTCCAAGCCTCGAGTCTCGTTTGCAATTCGCTAAGCTTCCGTAGCTCCTGAGTTCTTCCAACACCCCTTTCCACATGTTGTGGATTATAGAAAAATGTAAGTAGATCGCTACTGATTTCACAGAGGGCTGAGATCTGTAAAGCTACAGCTCTTGTCCTCGAAGGTTGAGAATGTAAAGCACCAATTCCGTTATCTGTGTAAGGTGACCACATACTAGAGTCTTCCTCAGGAAACACATCATACTTGGGTACCGTGATTTTCTTTTCGTTTTGAAATTGTGGAATTCTGCCCAGGTAGCTTGAAAAACATGTATCAAACAAAAAGCAGCCCCAGAACGTCACTCGGCGAACATCAATCTCCTTTTCGTCGATATGATAGTCCTTTGGATTATTCGAATTGTTTTTATTGATTCCAGAATCCAAATTGAGACCCATATCTTGAGCCATTCGAAAAGCCATACCAGAATAAATCCAACCTTTGATGAATGGTTAGTTCAACTGTATATTTATTATCAATGGAACATATGAAATTACCTTTCCCTTCTCTTCCAGCACCGGCTTCCCTCACAGACATAAGGCTTAATCATGTTAGGATTACATACTTAAGCCCGGGGATGGGAACTCACCAAAGTGCTTGTATCGTAGTCAGCTTTGGTTTCTCGTACTCGTCATTGTCAACAATTAACCGCTTAGCCTCCGCGAAGAAGGCATCACCTTTCTATAAAAAAATATTCAGTACCTTGAACAAAAAATCTGCAAATATCAGGAGTGAAAATTTACCGTGGTGGGATCAGATGGATCTGCACAGCCCTTTGGAGAATTCGTAAAATGACATCCCAAGGCCAGCATGGCATTAACCTAGAAACAATGAGACTGTGATAAAATTCGGAGTGTGCGTCGTACTAACCAATAATGAAGAGCAATACATGGTTTTTTTCGGGTTCCCAGGGGGTTTTCCAAGTAAAAAGTCTTGATAAAACAGCGTCTTTGATAGCGTCGTAAAATATGGATAATGCCAGGTAAAATACATATTAATTAGATGAACGATGACCTCTGTATCATTGGTAACTGTTGTCCAACTAAGAAGAGGATCATCCTGTTGGTGATTCGTTTCTGACGTATCCCCATCATCAACATCCGATGTTGGATCCACGGGAAGATAGATTAAGTTTGAAGTCCCCCCCAAAAACCTAACCGAGCCATTTTCTAACCTTAATTCCCCCATCTTCCCCGATAACTGAGTCTCGAAAGTCGGTAAATTAGTCGTATATGCCGTATTATCGTCCATATCATCATCTTCGTCTTCGAGGCCTTGTTCTTTTTTCAAGATATCTTCCGCCACATCATCCAAGGACTCGCAGGCCCGTATCTGGCGTACTAGATCTAAAACATCATCTTCGGCGGCGTTTAATATCGCTTGCACCAATGTTTGTAAAGTGGAATTTCGAGTCTTGAGACTATCGATCTTTTCTTTATACACACCTTTTCTGTACACAAATTGGAGAGTTAGTAATTGCTCATCAAAGAAAGATTTAAGAGAAAAATGCGGGAAGAAAGTTGTATTAGAGAAATAAAAGGGATGTGTTTGAAATAAGGAAAACCAATGTTTGAGATTGAGGCCTCGAAACAGATAGTGTGAAAGATTGCAGAATTTGTGAACCCATAACGAACCTCCGATGATCAGATAAAGGATCGTATACACATTCTGACAATCCATAATGTTAGCTCAGGAATCCATCTAGGTGTGCATGTTCAATTGGTATCGAACATTGGAATATATGAAAGAACATACCAGTACCATACACACTTGAACAAGCCGCGCAACTTGGTGTATTTCCATCACATTTACTCTTTCTCTTGCGACAAGCTACACAGGCTGTGCTCACACACCTCCTCTTAATCGCCGCCGCATCTCTACTACTCCTCGACTTCTTCCTCGGCCCCGGACTATCTCTATCAGTCGTCGCATTACTCTCATGATCCGGTTTGATTGTGATATCAGTCAATGAAGATGAAGACGCCCCTCCATACATATCCGCCGCATCCTGTACGTCAGCCATCCGGCGGGAGAGAGGGGCGCGATCTCTGCTTATCTTTTGGCGTTATCGATTCCGTGGATGGGGATTGATGCCTCCGTACAATGATGCGGTGCGTTGCGGTGCGGGTCCTAGTTGGTAGACAAAGCTTATCGTGTTTACACGCACGCAGGCGCGATTCCAGGGCTTGCCGCTGAACTTTCTCTTCCTACTTCCTACTTGGGAATTGTGAGAGGCTACGTATGTATGTATGTCCAATTGATAAGCGCGGATACTCGGGTCCTTAATTTGGCTCCCAAAATGTTCTGACTTCGCGTTCCATGGAACGTTTGCCCGCGTTTGTAACACTCCAGGGCTGTACAAGAAGAAGGAGAGTTCTGCTTTGGGCTGATTACCAAGAGGTTGAGGATACAGATACAGGTAATTCCACATGATACCAGGGACAAGCGAACTGATAAGATTGGATTAAGGTTATCTGGCGGGGAGATTTATAATCTCTAATAAATTAATTTGATTGGTCAAAATTATAGAGATTTAACATACATACTAACCCAACTTTAAAGCCGCTCACAGACTCATCAAAATCCTTCCTTTTCCTGACGTCCTGTTAGGTCTGCACTATCTATCACTTTTTACTACTGCTACTACTTGTCAGCACTTGTTGGAGGCATCAATCTCCCCTTTGTGCTGACGTCCAAGGACTCTTAACCCTTACACCAACTCCTCCAATAAACCACACTCTAAAGCTTCCCATGATCATAGAGCATCTCGACCCTGCAGCTACGAGCCCGAGCCTCTTCAATTCTTCCCAGATCGGCGACTGAAGAATCATGGTACCATCTATTGTATGAAAGGCCCGTCCAACATATCCAAGCTGCATTTTTCCACATGTAAGCTTGCTTGAAGCTTCGAGACTTCATCTACCAAGAGATTACTAGATGCTAGATTAGAGCTGACGATATCATCATCTGATTCCCTTTTTCCAGCCGAGGAATACCATCCAAATTCATTTATGAAGAAGCTGTGCCGTATCCTCACATGTAAGATAAGTCTCCACATACCCCGTCTTACTCCTCCAGTCTAGCACGCAATCTCAAGCTATCAAATCTGGATGAAGATTGTGATTTCCGTTTCGGTTGCGTCAGACGGTTGTCAACATTATTCGGTTGTTCGTTCACCTTAAGCCAACCTTGCCTTTTGTTTTCATGATGACTTTGGGATTATGATCCCTCGCAACTACGTCAGACGATTCGATCGGGAGAACTCTATGACGACAGATGTACGGTATATCCGGGAAAGCAATCTCAATGGGTAGTGGCCAGTATCAGAGATCTATTTCATCATCCTCGATTTATCAAGTGATTTATCCAGTAATCCTCCCTCTTCTGCCAGGGTCAAACCTGTCAACATCCAAGGACCAAGATTCAAGGAAGAATCGAGTTATGAGTAAGATTCTGGGAACCCCCGGATATTCCCTCGTCGACCCAAGTCTGAGACCTTGAAAGATAAGATAGTTCTCACTCAAATCACTCAAAGTGATGCGTTATTAGTGTAGTATCACATTCACATAACCATCCACATATCCCCATTGCCCCGAAAGCTAAAAGTCAAAATATCAAATATCTCATCCATAGAAGAGATCCTAGACATGCGACTGAACACCATTGCGAATACTTAACCTCACCGAGGTACCATATTCCACAACCTAGAGACAAACCAGACGTCAGCGAGACAAAAACTCCTGGTCAACTACTAACACGGTAATGGGCCGCCGTGCATTCTTTTCCTGGACATTTCTTTGGAAATTGAAGAAGATGCGCAGGATTCCTATTTCATGAATGCACTTCAGTCATAATCTTACTTTGGAGGGTGCTTCGATAGACCGACCCTCGGCTCCCTTGGTTGCTTCAGTCAATAGTTTCAGATCAAACTGCTTATTAGCCAAGAACCCCCCTTTCCATTTCCATACTGTTTCTGTCAACGGTGTCAGATCAAAGTGCTTATTACCTAGTCAAAACCACCCTTTTCCATTTCTAATCAACTCAAAGACGGAATTTCGACCGGAAACGTTCTTGACTTTTCTCGACTGCAACGAAGATGACGAGAACCAGGATGGAGAAATTTCTCATGAAGAATGACAGGCAACTGACAACAGTTAGTCATTTTTGCAATGCTTACACTAGGATTAACGAACAAAAAAGTCAATTTTCTGCTTGTCAACACACTATTCTGACATGATCATCATTATTATTTCTATGTACTCATTACGTCGATCCGCAAAAGGGTATTTTGTGCCATTCGAACCTGAAAGACACCCCAAAACTCCATATGGCTATGCATTTATTTTCGTCCAACATCATATCGCACGATCTCATAACGCACGAGAACCCACCAATCAAAACCCATCCTCTTCACCCCTCCAATCATATTTTCTGCACAATCCTATCCCGCCGCAAACGTACTCCTCATACGAAGTTTCTCACCATACAGCCATAATAAAATCGGCGCCGGCCACCCCAATCCAATCGCAATAAACCCCAACAAACTATTCCCCCATCCATAATCCAACGCCGCATACATATACGGAGCGAACAGCGGAAATCCGAAACCCGCCAAACTTCTCATCACGGTGGCTGCGCCCACGGCACTCGCTGCATATGTGGTATATGCATCGACAAGATACGTTTGGGTGCATTGAAAACCGATGATGGCTCCTGCTGCGGTGATTGCCGCACCGATATTGGGGACGATCCAGTGTGTTGCGGCTTGAGCAGACCAGCCGTACCAGAATAAACCTGTTATTAGTCATGAGTTAGCTAATTGGTTAATTGGAATGCGGTGGGGGTTGAACATACCAATGGGAACGAGAAGGGCACCGGGAATCATCAGGGGGACTCGAAATTCGGGTTTCCCGACTCCATTGTTGCGGGCTTTTAAAGCTCGGTAAATTCGGTCCTGGCAAGGGGCACATATTTGCGTACCTTTTTACCAAATTGGCGAGTCAGTAATTTCCTATCAACAGAGTTGAAGATAACGAAGAATTGGACCTTTTGAGGAAATAAAAGAATATGGCCAAGGACCAGGAACAGCTGAGTTGGGAATGGGGAATAGATTAGGTGAAAGACTGCGGGAAACCCGAACTAACCTATAAAGAAACCAACTCCTAGGGAGATGTAGTTCAGTCCACCGATTCCCGTACTCTCATGGTAAACGCCTTTCCATAGATTCGGGAATGTAGAGAGGACAAGGTAGATGAGTCCATATATATAACCCATATAAACTACGTCCAAATCGGGGAGTTAGTAATTGCCTTGGAACTAAAAAATTTGAGGAAAACGAAAAATTAAAAGTTGGATTAGAAAATACAAAGGCTATATTTGGAGGGGGGGTAAGAGGAGATTTTTAGGATCAGAGAACAGAATGGAATCAAGGACCAATCACTCACTCGCCAAAACCTGAATGATAACCTGAGTACCAAGCATCTTAAACGGTCTCGTCAGAGAAATTTTGAGCGTCTTCGCAAGACTTCGATCAGGGACATCCCACTGGGTATGCAAATCCTGATTTCCCGTCTCCTCAATAAGTCTCTTCTTTTTGCGACCCAATAGCACGGGCGGAAAAGTTTCCTGCAAACAAAGCAAGCCGATAACTTGAATAACCGCATCTGCAATAGTAGTAGCATAGAACACCCATCTCCAAGTTGTATTTTCTGCGATAAAACCGCCGGCGATGGGTCCAATGGCGGGTCCTAGGAGAGGCGCCAGAGAATACATGGATATCGCTCTACCGCGCTCCTCGGCCGTGAACAAATCACTGAGCACTCCACCGCCAAGGGCCAAAGGTGCAGAACCGCCTAGACCGGCGAGAAATCTGAATGCAATTAGTTGGCCTTTGGTTTGTGCTAGGCCACAGCCGAGGTTGAAAAATAGGTAGATGAGGTTACCCAATTGTAATATGATTACTCGTCCGTACATTTCACTTAGGGGTCCGAAAAACAATGGACCTAAGGCATAGGCTAGGACGAATATTGATAATGTCAAGCTTTGTTCTATTGAATTTGTGATATGCAAATCTGAGCTTATTGCAGATAAAGCCGGTGATACCATTGAAGACGCAACCGGGGATATGAATGTAAAGCTATAAATGGGTTATTAAGAGAACTGATTTACAAGAAATTGTATTATCTTACCTGGAAACAACTATAGTTGCAGTCCATTTTCGTCCAATGGTCCAATTCTTAGGGTTCTCTGGATCATCCGGTCCTTCCCAAGTAACTAAATTTGGATCCCTAACACTTCTTGAACTCTTTTGAGTCTTTTCACGTCCAAGTTTTGATCCAGCTTCGATATCCCGCTCAACTTCAATCCCATCAGTAACCTCCGGCGATATGCTTGCACCATCTTCGGCATCTGTATCCTCCGAGTCATCGCCATAGTCGTGTTTGGCATCTTCAAGTGTGGTCTCTTGGGTTGTACCAGGATGTCCGGTATAATATGAGGTGTCATCGAGGTGGTTTCCAGAGAGACATCGGTGAATTCCAGGTGGAGAAGCAGGTCTTGATGCACCTGACTTCCGAGTCTCTTGTCTTGATATTGAATCTGCCATTATAAGGTAAGGCGCCCTCTTAGTATTATCGTTGTGATTGGCAACAGCTATCTGTTATGACACTTCCAGTGATATATGGTGGCGAAAAAGCAGTAGGAAAGAAAAGATATGACCGATCCGAAACGAAAAGAAAAGGTGGTTATTATAAGGTATTAGTTAATAGGTGTTGAAGTAGTAGGAAAAGAACTTCATATTTCATATGGATCTTTAAGTGAGTGACTAGTATAGTAATCGGAGAGGTCAAAATGATAATAAAATGAAGGACTTGCTGTTAATATATAAAAATATATTTGCCCACCTTTTGTCGTCCCCGCTTTCTTCATGCTTGATGGGGATTGGAGATATGAAGATGCCGCTTGACCGTTCGCTCTTCAATTTTGCATTTGCTTGCGTTTCCCCTTAAATGAAGAAGCATTTTGGCGGGTCTGACATATTCATCCAGGTCTGCTAGAGAGATTCAGGTAAGGTTGACGGGTTTCTTCTACCAAGACGGAACTCGGCACCGTCAATAAGGGAAGGCGGTCAACTTCATTCTTCATCATGTGATTGTATTCGGTGACAAATAGGTATCTTAATTCCCTGCACTTGTCAAGCCGGTATATAGCTTTTCTAGGAATAGGAAAAGCACCATCGGAGTTTAAAGATTTAAGAAGTTGAGGGATGGTTAGATAACTATAAACATCCCATTTGAGTGGCGATCTTGAAGTTTATTTCATCGCTCGCTTATCAAATCGTTTCGTTTTCGGTACCGAGACGAAAAAAGGTAATCTCATCGCCCACCTATCCAATCATATCATTGTCGGTCCCGAGACAAGAATAACATTATCGGTACCGAGACGGACAAGGAGGTTGACGCGTCCGTCCATGCAAGCTCAAGCTCAAACCTCAGGGCCCATACATACAATTCTCCATGTCGGTCCAGGCTGAAGCTCCAAGGCATTGCTGAGTTTTGACAAGCGTGTGAATCACAACTCGCTCTTCTTTTGCCTCTATAGCACCACCAACATGGTGCGAACGATGCTGATGTTACTATGGTAGTCAAGAAAACTCTAAACACTTGACGTCGTGCTGCCAGTTAAAGTTCCGGGAATGGGTGTTGTATCCATTCATCGCGTAGATGTTTCGGGCCGCCCCTTGGTCTTGGCATTGTTGAAGCTTAAGCTTGAGCCTGAGTATATAGGAGTTGGTGTGCCCTATCCTCACATGAAAAATATCCAATGGATTTTTGCCTTTGTATGTGCTAGTTGAGTTGAGTACCTACCTTAGGCTACCTAGTAGTTTGTTATCCATGGATGCGAGTATGATGAGTATTCAAGCAGAAGTTGCCTTAGTTTGGCAATTGGTAGACGCTAAACCGGATTCAACATTCTGCCATCATGTCATCGTCCCAAAAGGCGGTAAACCTTTCAAATTTCAAATTTCAACTTTTTTCACCCGGAGATAAGACTCAGGAATTGTCCTTATTCCCAGTCGATGTATTTTTCAAAAAAAGAAGTTGTCCCAAAAGAGACAGTGCGTCATATCAACATGCAACAAAACTTTTTGGAGGTAAAATATTCACCGCCATTTTGACAGAATAATAGTTCTGCCGGTAAGGCGGTGATTAGTGTATTTTAGTCGACGGGTAATCCCTTGGATAGCTTTATGTAGGTACTTCGTAGGTCGGGTACCTTTGCTATAACAAGTTTCAACAATCACTCTATCATGGCGGAAGAGACTTCTCCACCTACAAATCTCATTCGAGATTTCAAATTTGATCGTCTCCTAAACCAAGGTACAATCTCACCATTCAATTCACTTCCCTCACACACCCCACCTCTAACTAATCTCCCCCAAAAGATCAAGCAGGACGTCGTTCCGTTCTCCGCGGTCAAATCAATTCCAAGCCATGTCTCCTAATCCTTGAGCGCGCCCCATTTCCCACCTCTTCGACCTATCTATCCTCCCTCCCAACCACTCTCCAATCCCTTGAGAACCTCGGCGCAAACGATATATACTATTGGTATCTAGCCAACAATCCTTCACAAACAATCGAACCTACGGATCTCAAGATAAATCTCATATATCCGTGTACAGAACAGCATATTAAGAAATACAGCAAACAGGGAGTTCGCATGGTTACTGAAACTCCTCAAATTTATAACGAGAAGATACTCCCATATATGCAAGCGAAACGAGATGGGGGTAGATTGAATTGGGTATATAATATAATAGAGGGAAAGACTGAAGTTGAAGATGTTATATATAGGACCCCTCAAGGACGAGATGGAGATGAGGGATTTTTGTTATTGCCGGATTTGAATTGGGACCGGAAGACAATGGAAGGGCTTCATTTGTTAGGATTGGTAGAGAGAAGAGATATATGGAGTTTGAGGGATTTGAAGAAGAAACATATACAATGGTTAAGGGATATGAGAAAAAAGTTTCTGGAGGCTACGGTGAAATCCTATGAAGAATTGGAGCAGGATCAGTTGAAGTTGTACGTGCATTATCAACCGACCTACTACCATTTCCATGTGCATATCGTACATGTCGCATTGGAGGCAGGTGCAACACAAGCAACTGGAAAAGCGATCGGGTTGGAGAGTATAATCGAGCAATTGGAGACCATGGAGGGTAACGAAGAAACGGGCATGGATAAAGTGTCCTTGAACTACACCGTTGGGGAAGCGAGTGAGTTATGGACGGATATATTCGAACCTATCAAGACTCATGGTACAGTTTCTCCACGGCAAGAATAAGATCATTCACTTCCGACCCTCCCGGGCAATCCGTCCACTGCCTCCCATCACGTATACAAAAGATTTGTTCGTTGAGTCTGACTGTGCAAGATTTCGTGACACCGGCCTATGATTGTTGGTTAGCAAGTATTTTTCGGGTATGACTAGGCGCTCCATCTTCACACATACCTCAGTGCTCCTCCTAACACTATCCCTCAACATCCCCATACCATATCCTCCATCATCCTGAACTGTACAGGCATTGAGCTTTTCGAAATCCATTCCATGCTCCAACGCGCAATCCTCAACTAAGCTTCTGTCCGGAATGTCTTTATAATCTCTGGTAAGGCACATCGTAAATCCCAAGTATATCTTAGGCTCGGGGTATAAAGAAGCCGAACATAATTCGAGGATATTGCCCATGCATTCTTGCGGTCCATGTTTGCAGGCTACTCCGTCATTGTCTGTAGTTCTGAGAAAGAATGCCCGTTAGCTTCTTGAAAGGGATTCTTAAGGTAAGTGAAACTTACGCGCCAATGAATGAGAGTGTAAAGTTTACTTTATCGTATACTCTCTGCATAGCTGGCAGTACCATCATCTTCAAACAATCCTAAAATTTCATTAGATATGTCCTATAAATCCAACTTCAGAATAGCTATAAATACCTGGGCATCCGGGCACTTTGACATAATGTGAGCTTCCAACGGGATAGATTTATGATCGGATACAGAAACAACATCTGCGGAAGGCTTCATTCCCGTAGTTTGCAATCCCATGTCGTATCTCGTTTGCGGTGGATGTATATAGGTATTCCAAACGCAATAGCAGAGCATAACCATCATGATTCCAAGACCAAGGAGTCTAGCCCTTATTGTCGGTGGAGTTAACATGGTTTCTTTTTTCTCGTGGCCCATACTATTGTATTGCAATTTTGTATCAATCGTGGGTAAGGAGTCTTTCATTTTGATAAATCCATGAAGTAAGTGTTGATAAAATGGGAGTGTTGATGAAATGACAAAAGCTTCAAAGGTTGATGTGACCTCGGGAGCTTGAAGCATTTCAGATATCGGAACATCCTCGGGTGAATTCATGTCTGGTGTCTGATCACATGACCTTCGAAATAGGAGTCAGGAACTGTTTGGTACATCCTTCGCCTTTTGCCTCATGTATGCCTAAGTATTTTGTCACTCCAGCTATATCTATATTTTACTTTTTTTGACTGGAAAATTCACTCCCTAATCGAAATGATCTCTTTCGAAATATTACTCATCATCGAGTTATGAACCACTAAGATTATTCACAAAGATCATTTCATTCATTCACTCACCTTGCCGTACAAATTTGTAGTTGGGCTGTACTCCTCATTCACCTCCTCTTCCTTACTAGCAAGATAAAACATGTAGCTCAATCCCCATCTTCCTAAAAACTTCCTTTACAAAACAACTTGACTTAGACCTTCGATCTTTTAAACACAACCCTACATACAACAACCTACGAACACATACGTCAAAACAAGCCTTCCCACTCATCTAGGGTCAGCTCGCTTATCGAAATCATGACTCCAAATCCGACCACTCTAGACCTGTTTCTTCAGCCTCTTGATATAGATATTGACAAGATTCATGCATTAGCTAAGAGTCTTTGTGAAACTTTTAGAAAGTTGGCAAAGGATTCTGAGAAGCAGTTCTTAGGGACCCCTATATCCGAAGAGCTGTTGAGACCACAGATAGAGGGAAAGGGAAGGTCAGTACATTCATTCCTTGTATTATGATGTTTGGAAAATAACACCACATTTCATTATACGTGGGGGGATGCTCTATGGCTACAAGTTATATTATAGGGAATATTTGGCTAACTTGATACTAGATATTTGGCAATTGACTTGTAAGTCCCTGCACACCAGACTAAGAGTCCACCTGGAACTGACAATCCCTAGTGGAGGATCAAATCTGAGAGCTGGATTTATTGAGATATTCGGTTCTACTACCCAAGATGGTTTGAAAGTACCTGGCAAAGTCGACAGGATACTTGAGAAGTCATGGACAATTGGTGAAGATCATAAGTCCAATAATGCAGATGAACTCTTCCTATGGGTTGGAAAGTGTATTGCAGAAGTTGTTCAAGATGGAGTCCACAAATGGGGCTTGCAATTACCTTTAGAATTGCCTATGGGTGTCACAATGAGTTTTCCGATGAAGTTTGCTTCCTCTTTTCTTATTATCATAAGAATATTAGCTAACATGTGGACAGTCAACCCAAGTTGTCAGAAGCAATCTTGATGACAATGGGCAAGGGTTTTGCTATAGCTTCAGATGTCAACTTCGGCCAACAAGTCCTAAAAGGCTACGAAATAGCAATTGCATCCAAACCCCATCTCCCCCGCATCAAGATAATCGCCATAGTAAATGATTCAGTGGCAGCCCTAATATCATTTTCACGCCAACATCGATACAACACCCATCAAAAACCCACCATGGCCCTCATCATCGGCACCGGCTGCAACGCCACCATCCCTCTCTCCCTCTCCAAGCTCCATCCTTCCAAACAACTCTCCCACATCATCCAACCCGTCGATCACAAACAAAAAGACCCAAAAATAGTCACTAATTCAGAATGGTCCATCAACGGCACAGCACCTCCTCTTCACGCACTGAAATTCATTACACGGTGGGATACTATACTCGACGCCAACAATGATAATCCCGGCTTCATGCCCTTTGAATATATGACCGGCGGCAAATATCTCGGCGAGTTAGGGCGTCTTGTAATACTCGATTATTTTACCTCCCGCCTCAACATTCCCCTCGACTCCCTCCCCATGGCCCTTCGTGAACGCAATGCTCTCGATTCGAGTATTCTGGGCGTGGTCGGAAAAGAAAATCTGTTATGTCACCCACTCGATCTCGCAATGCCTTTCCCAGCCGATCCAAAAACCGGTAAACCCCAAAAATGGACCCCAGAATTAGCACATGCAGTGGTGCAAATTGCAAAAAAGATTCAGGTTCGCGCGGCGGGAATGGTGGCTGCTGCCATCATCGGTTTACTCGCTTCCGCCGACGAAATATATCTTCCCTCCTGTCACGCATCTCGTCCCTCCTCTTCCTCCAGTTCCACAGACGACGGTTCCGAGCCCAAAAAGTCAACCCGATCAAGATCCGCCAGGAGCTCACACAAGATCAAAGAACTCCTGGTAGGCTATACCGGCTCCTGTATCTCCCATTTCCAAGACTATCTCCCAGACTGCCAGGCCTATCTCGATGATATTTTGCGCAAAGAACATGGGCCTGATAAGGGAGGTAAGAGGGTTGTGCTAGAGGCGTGTATGGATGGGAGTATTATCGGAGCAGGCATTTTGGCGGCGACGGTGGAGTGTATGGAAGGTGAGAAGATGTTGATGGAGGGGTGGTGAAGGATGTGCTGGGTTGATAGATATTGATGCGAGGAGATTTTGGCTGGGAGATGAATTCATTGCAGGTGGCATAGAAGAAGATGCATGGTAACTATCAAAAGGAAATGGGGCATTTGCGTTGATTTCATTCGATTTCGGAATGGGATGGGATGGGATGGGGTAGATCGAGCATGAACATGAACATGAATATTCGCATTGGCATTGGCATTGGTATTCATATTCGTATTCGCATAGCATAGCATAGCATTGGTATTAAGACAGCCAGTCAGACAGACAGACAGACAGACAGCCAGACAGACAGACAAGAAAGAGCTTCCGCACATACACACCCATACACACCTTCATCCAAAAACAAACGGTGGGATATATATATGCGGAGTGCTTGACATCAGAGATGAGACATGACACATGAAACATAAAATATCACACACGAGAAACGAGATGCAACGAACACCACTGGATCATAGATAGGTAGATAGGTAGATAGGTAGATAGATAGATAGAAGAATGAGCAAATATAAATAGACAAATCACCAAGTTTATTCAAGTGCTTCAAATCAGTATCTTTGATTTAAACATGCGATTTAATTCGTCCAAGGTGTAATTCGTCTACGTTATAAGTTACTCAACGATTGATTATACACCATACACCATACCTACATTATACAACCCACATCACATAAGCCTCAAACTTGAGGATATCATACAAATTGCATTTATGCCGTGGCTACAAGCTACAAGCTATACCCATTCGGGTTTAAGTTTTCCCAAGCCTACTAGGTAATTATCCATGTCCATGTCCATTTCCATGTTCATCGGAGACAACATCTCCATATAATACAAATTCCCTTTCCCCTTCCTCATTCTCAATCTCCTTCCTCCTCAATGAAACCCATTCACCTCCGACAACCCCATCAACTCCTCCTTCCTCGCCCTATACAATTCCTGCGCCTCCCTCTCCCTCTTACTAACAAACCCAACCCTCTCCCTCAAATCCTCCAACCTCCTCGAGATCGCTACATCTTCCGAGATTTGCAACGTTTTAAACGCATCTAAAGAATAAGTAGCTTTGGAGAGGGCATCAGCTGCCTCGCCAATTTTTTGACGGAGCATCTTTGCTCGCTGTTGATAGCCACCTAGATGGAGAGCGAGTTTCTTTTCGGATTTATTGCCTTTTTCTGCTGTGGCGATGATGGATTCTTGAGCATGCTGAGGGTTTGTTAGTCGATGTAGGAACGAGAAAGAGGATTGGAACTTACGTCGAAAGCATCTAAGAGCATTTGATGCTCATCGATCTCATCATCAGAATCGTAGCCGCTTAATCCAGGTAATAATGAAGATTTATGGGCGTCATCCCATGCCGCTCGGAAAGCATCCGATCCTTGCTCTACCAAATCCTTAGGAACCTCCATTAATAGTTGTAGTCGTGCTTGTGAAAGAGCGTCATCCTCAAACACTTCAATGGATTTTGAAGTGCCCTTGACCTTAGATCCAGGTGTTGGATATTTAAGAGCATCATTTGCAATAAGTAAAGCTGCTTCTCTTTCGATAAAACCTTCAATTGTATCTTCAATATTCGCCACAGTTTTCATTAATGCGTAGATATCGACGACCGATGGACGAGGTAAGCCTCTTTGTATGACCTGTGTCCGTCTTTTGAATTCTAATTGTTCTTGAGCTTCTCGGATTTGACGATTTCTCCTGTCCCTCAGCTCCGCATCTTCTTCGGATAATTCTTGAACTCCAAAATTTTCTTGTTGCTCTTCAGGTAGTTCCAACTCCCACTCTGTATCTTTTGGCTTTGGTAAAGATGCAAGGCCAGCTCTTAATGAATTTTTGAGGGTCATCTCCCTCAATTTGAGGTCTTGAGGTGTCCTCCCAACCAACTCCATCTCTCCATCGGCGTTCAATGCGAAACTATCCCGAGGAGTTCGCATTGGTGTGGCTCCTACGCCGTCCCGAGCTGGAGTTGCGCCAATGCCATTCGCACGGAAAGGTGTCGCCATAGGATTAGGCGTTTCCATTTGCTGCCTTCGGGGAGTAGCTCCATCAAAACCAGTGCTACCAGATCCTTCATGTAGAGGTGTATTTTCCCCTCCTAGTAACGATGACTGTGTTTCGGTAAGAGCTCTGATATTTCGGATTTCATTGGCGATATGGTCCTCTTGTGCTGGGGCTCGAGGCGTTCGAATTGGTGCTCCACTGTTGATGGTTGAATATGTATTAACAAGTCCTCTCGTTGCATCGTTCTCGCTCGATCTCGCCATTGTGTTCGCTCTCTCTCCAATCATCCCCATCTTAACAATTTCTTCAAGCTCCCCTTCACCAACCTGAGGTGCCGGTAATACCAAAGCCCGTCTCTTACTACTTTGTTCAGCCTCTCGAATCTTTTGCATCTGTCCAGCTTTCATCGCCGCTTGATATGATGCCGATGGAGCATTTTTATCATTCTTTTGTCGCTTTTGGTCCGGATTATCATTTTGTTCTCCTTTGCGCTTAATCGCGAGTTGTTGTTTTCGTGGATCGAAAGCTGCTCTCTGCTTTTCATTTTGTATAGATTCATCCCCAGTATCGTAAAAACCAGGAGCGGGCGCTTTTTCAAAGGGTATATCGGCATTATAGTCCATCATTCCCTTCTTTCGATTGACAACTTTGATATTGATGCCGGCATTTTTGAGCTCTCTGCGCTTCTGTAACACGGCCAACCTCCTCGACTCCTCCAACTGACGTTCACGGGCCTTCCTCTTTGCCTTCTTACCCTGTGTATTTGCCAAACGAGCACGAGCTTCACTCAACATCTCCTTCTCGTCTTCATCCAAATCCACAGTATCTGGTCTGGCAGGTTTTGATTCCGGATCGGGGTCGACTTCACCAGGTCGCAATCGTCGCACATCATCCGCAGATGGAGCTTTCGTCTCTCCGCCATCAGGTCCACCAAGCCCAAGCTCTCCAGCTTCCTTTTGTTCCGCTTCATCGAGTAATTTCTGATATCTCTCCAGGCACTGTGTCGCTGTTCGTCCAACAATAGGAGCAATTGTCCGCCATTGTGTTGGCATTAATTTCGCCAGATGTAATAACTTTTCATCTTCTTCCTTGCTCCATTCGATTTTTCGAATACCTGGATCCAGCCATTCGCTCCATCTTGCTTTACATTGCTTCGGTGTCTTTCTTGCCAGCAGTGAGGATACTCGAGCCCATTGATTCAAACCATATTTCGAAACACTTGCTTTTAGAATTTCATCTTCGATATTCGTCCAAACTCCACCTTTGACGACAGGCATATTGGCGCGTGATGTTGTTGATTTTGTTTTGCCTTTGTCTCTGGTTAATGTTGATGCGCCTGGAAGCTGGAGTCGCGAGAAATAAATCTTGGGGCCTTGCGGATTGACTAGCGCGAGATTTATACGGGAATCACGTGATCTTCAACGCTTGACGTCGGTGATCATCATTCTTCATCCTCAGCCTCGAGTGGGCATTTCCTTTGGTATTCATTCTTTTCTTTAGTACTTTGATACGCCAACATGAATTCAAATTAATGTATAGTTGTCGATTAGTGTCTTCATCTATGGATTCTAGAGTAAGGAAGTGAATTCCTCAAATAACGTTAATTTTACATTCTCATGCGTTATACATCGAACGACACGTACAGCAATGGCCAGGAGCCAATGCTCGAATAGTATTACTTGAGAAGTTCAGCTCGAGAATTCCACCTCTCAGCGGCTTATTAGTAATTTCCTCTCAATGCCCAGGTGATTATTGAACGGTTCAACTCAAGTCAATCGGTTCACATTCCACATTCCAGTAAGCTCACGTATCATGTCAGACAAATCCTTCCAAGAAACATTGCGTTGCCAAGATAAAGAGGCTGAAGCTTGAATTGTAAAAGTGACGGTACGTAAATGAATGTCAACTTAATTGCAAAATCTACAATCAATTCTTTCCACCCTCTGATTTGCACAATGAGTGTAGCAGTGAGCCTAGACTCAAAAGTAAAACCAATTTTCATCAAGAATCATTCCAAACATTTCAAACTGCCCAAAATTTAATTTAGTGTTGTTGGGGAGCAAACGAAAGCTGTAGTAGTAGTCGGCATACTTGCCTCTACCGTCGTTGTAAATTTCACAACGGGACCAACACCGCCAATATACTTAACACTCAAAGCACCGCAGCCTGCACAGTCCAAACTACTAGTCGACGTCACAGTAGATGGGAAGATGGTTTGCGTAGGCCCTTGAGTGAATTGTTTAAACTGAGAAAGAGTGGATGTGCATGATGAGATCGGACCTCCTTGTCTCTTGGACGCGGGCAACTGAGGACCTCCGGGATTGTAAGATAGCGGCGTTGCACCTGAAGTGACGGTCACCGTTGTCAGGTCCGTAGCGCATCCCTTTTGGCATGATGCACATGCACCTGGGACAGTAATTGTTGGAGTTGCTTTGCAGCAGCTGTCACTTGGTGGGACGGTTATGGTAGCTATCTCCCAATAAGTATACGTATAGAATCAAAGGCTGTAGAGGAACTTACTGGTAGAGAGAAGGATACATAGTGGAACGGGCCCGCAGGTGGCGGGGTTGAAAGTTTTTGTGTCCGAGCAAGCTATTATATTGTGAGCTTACTGATTTCATGTAGGGTAAAGACAATAACATACGGAAAGAGCTTTGAACGGTGGTGATTGTGCGAGTATAGCAAGAATGAGGAACTGTCTTGACCGTTGAGATGGTACTGACATATGTGGTTGTTATCAAGCTTGGGGCGCAAGTTTCAGAACGATGGCGAAGAGCTTCTGGGAGACAGTAGACAGTTTGACTGAAGGCAATGTAAGTATTCGTGCATCTGAAAGTGAAAAGGAACTCAAGGGTTACTTACACTGCACCCAAGAAAAGAATGCCAAAGGTATAAAGATGATTCATGATGAAAAATTGGTTTTGGACTTTTGAAAGTGTAGAATGATCCGAGACTTATTGTCTTGAAGTGACTTTGGGAATTCATGATGCGGAGAAGACCATAGGTATATATATATTAGCAGCTTCGTTCCTCCCGCCAATCATCCCTCGGTACGTGCGGAATGGATCACCACATTCACCAACTCAACGGGGCAACAAACTTACATATCATGCTTTTCTTAAGCGGAATAATCAGCTGAAAAAGTTTTTTGTATCATAAGATCTTTACAATGCTTACGGGTATTACCTGATAATCCTCGTATTCGACTACCTCGTGTAATACCAGTCTCACTCTCAAAGGCTGTCATCTTGTTCGTTATCCAATTCTTCTAGACGAGGGACTCTGGCTTCCAAGGTTGTATAGGAACTACTTTGTATGGAATAGGGGCTATAAATGACTGATGTACAGCCACTTTAATATTTTGCATCTGTTTTAACCATTGCATCCATTGTAAATTAGATTTAAAGTCGAAGCTATAGTAACATTCTCATATGAAATAATATAATATAGTTAAGGTTAAAAACAGAGTAAAGACTAATATGTAGTCGGCTCTCCATGGATCGACCGTCTAGAACAGTAGTTAAAGAATAGAGTTGGTAACAATAGCTGGAGGGATTAATCTATTATACTTTAGGTTTAAAGCTTAAATCTAAAAAGGTACAAGGGTCTCAAGCCACTTCTCCTTCTTTCATCCAATAGCCGCATAGGAATGTAAAAATGAGACTTTATACTAGGGCAACCTGGGCAAGATCATAAACATTTTGCCAACGGTTCACCGAAGAGGTGCCCTGGCCAGAACTTTTATTAGGACTGTCCTTGCATACATCATGATACATGACAACTTTGACAAGTTGAGCCTCCATACCATACCTTAGGTACTCCGGTTCGATGTAACGTAACTCAGGAATTGGGGGCGATTGGTACAGTACATCTGTACAATTTATGATTTTGTACCGGTCAAATAGTCACAGTATAATTGATTCAAATTCAAATTCAAATTATTAAAGTGTAAACAAATTTCAAATACCAAATCATTAATAAATGTAATAGGTTTAAATATACGGCAAATTACTTTCATGCCACTAAAAGTGAAATAAATTACTCTCATGCCACTAAAATTAGTCCATTTTCTAGGTAATCATTTTACTCTCATGCCACTTAGATTCTAGCTTAAAAAGGGGTAGAATCTAGCCTAAAAGGGTAGATTCTAAGCAAGTTCTATACTATAGAATCTACCATTTTAGACTAGATTCTACCCTTTAACCATAGATTCCACCCTTCAACTATAGATTCTACCCTTCAACCATAGATTCTACCCTTCAACTATAGTATAGAACTTACTTAGAATCTACCCTTTTAGGCTAGATTCTACCCTTTAACTATAGATTCTACCCTTCAACTATAGAATCTACCCTTCATAGATTCTAGAATCTACCCTTTTGGGAGCTTCGCTAATAAGTTAATCCGGCCGAAATTTAAGCGAATCGCACTTCCTACCCCACAAATTTTTGCTTTTTCCTCAACTCCCTCTCTCCAATATACCCTTTATACCCTTTACCCTTATATATGCGATGATGTTGATGGCGTACAAAGTATATCGTATAGAGCATATTGTACAAAGTATATCTTACAGAGTATATCGTACAGAGCATATCGTACAGAGCATATCGTACAGGGTATATCGTATATGTATGGGAAAACTTCGGCTGATCACCTGATTCACCCTCTCTCAACTTATTCAACAATTTCAACTTTAACAATTAATATTTCAACAACTAATAAAGCTAGAACTTTAAAAGCTACAGATTCGAATTTGCCTAATTGAGAAGAGTAATCTGATAGAAATTTTATTTTTTGGAGAGTAGAATCTAGTTTAAAATAGGGTAGAATCTAGCTTAAAATAGGCTAGAATCTAAATGGCATGAGAGTAAAATGACTTAAAATTTTACTAATTTTAGTGGCATGAGAGTAATTTATTTCACTTTTAGTGGCATGAGAGTAATTTGCCGATAAATGTAATAGGTTTAAATATATAAGATTGTTTTGAATAAGCGCTAGCTCTATATATTTCATTTGTATGAAGGGATAGGTAATCTTTGGCTTACACGTTCATTATACAGTTCTCATTAGTCTTCAACGCCTCTTGTATGCAAGCCCCTCGCTATGCTAAATAAAAGAATTTACCAAGGATCCCAATCCAAGATGTGTATCCCACCTCACCGCAATTGTAGCCGACACCCGAAACCCCAGAACAAATCGAATAATCACAAACCAGAGGGAAATTTCAGTCGTTACATCAATCAAGAGAAAAAGTATTGACTGTGCTTAAGGCGTGACACATCAAAAGCCCCCTGTATTACAGTTAGTCTTCAGCTAGCATTATAGTTTGGAGTTTTCTTACCTTCTTAGGAACGGGAGGGAACTCCAATGGAAGCCAGATAAAATGGGGGGTGTAGTAAGCTGGAGTACGACGGCCAGCCGTTTTCCTCTTCAGTGATCCCGCGAAACCCCTTTTTGGCACATGTGCTTTGTCTCCATTTTCATCCACGGCCTCTGGTTCAGTCATTGGTTCATCCCCTGAAGCTTCTTCAAAAGCTTCTTCCAAAGCTTCTTCTGTAGCACCAGTATCCCAAGTGCTGACGGTATCATGCTCTGTAGCTGACCTCGAGCTGACCATGTTTCCCAAGCCCACAGTCTTGACATCCAATTCCGGATCAAGCTCGACTTCTCCTGTCAGTGATTCGTAAATGCTGGCGGATGTGATCATTTCTTTCCCTTCTCTTATTTCTTCCGGATTAGAAGAACGAAGAAGACGCAGCCTCTTCATTTCCCTCAGTAATTCGGCATTTTTCGATTTCTCGAATGGCTTAAAGGATCTGCGATGTTCAGCTATCTTTTTATATGCTAGTGTTCCTCGCTTGACTCTCACAAGCTGCATGTAACCTTTGTACCGAGCAGCCATTTCTGCTGCCAAACGTCCGATAACATCATCACTATGTATTTCGATGAAAGCATCTCTCAGAATTGTATTCATTGAATCAACATCAGATGCGTGTGTCCAAAATGAATCGTGAACGGCAGCAAATGATAAATTCAACTCATTACATTTCACTGCTGAGAGAAGCATATGTGTTGCGTCAAGAGAATGAATAAAATTGGGTGGAAACCCTTGCAGTTGTTTCCGACTGTTGACAGGATCCGATCGATGCGGTTCGGTCAAGCTGAGATTTTGAAGGTTGGTACGGATTATCCGTGATTTGTGGGTTCGATAAGGTTGAACCACTGGCATATTCAAAGGTGTCGTCCAGATTACACTAGACTTGAATTGGGCTAACTCATCCAGAGCAGCTGTGCCTTTTTTACGTCCAGTGGAGCTCTCCTGCACAGAGCCACGATCAACTATGCGTTCAACTTGCTCATGTGTTAAACTATTCGAGATTCGACCCGCGCAATCTCCGAGCCAGTACTGAATGTCATGAGCCCCCCGGAACATAGTTGAAAGAGCGGTAAAGATTTTGGTGACAACATAAGAGGATAGAGTGTCAGGATTGTTATCACTATCATCTGGCAAGTCCCTATGAGCTGCCACAAGTTGTTTGCGAACTTGTGCTTTGGCTCCGACGTATGTAACGCCATAGACGTTAGTCATAACAGTTTGCTTGACGACCTTTCGAGTTATTTTTCCATCCAAGATTTTGGCTTTTGGATTGTCGGCAAGCAAATCCTTTGCGATGCTCTCCTTTACGAGATCTGCAACTGCAGTATAAACATCCGCCGGGCGATCACCAGGCTCGAGATTCACCTGCTGGGCACCCCATACGTCACCACCTAAGGCTGCGTAATGTTGAAGGCCATTGCAGGTACCGTCCTGATGAACGGGCAGATATGAGACAAAGCTAGCTGGGTCTCCTGATTCAAGAGCGTTCTTGAATTCCATGCATGCTGCTAAGCATTGCCACGGATCTTCGGCCTGCAGCCACCATTTCTTGCCTCCCAATGGGTTTGTTGCTGAGTCGTATATCTCGTCAATGTTTTTGCTTGTGAATTCTTCTCTTTCTTTGAGACTTGCTTTGTCGAAACCGTATACATTGGCGAGGTGAACCTTGAGCCACTTTAAACCAGAAGGGCCAAGTTCCTTACCAACTCCAAACATCAGAAGCCCTCGACAATGATCGGCTCCCATGTGATTGAGGTATGGGGGAATAGGATATGCTCTTCCACGAAAGTCCACATTATGTGGAAAGTAAAACACTTTGTCGCGTAAAGCTCTAGCAATTTCTAATTGGAAGTTTTGGAAACAACGTTGAGAATGAAACCCTCCTTTAGCGTTCTCTATCTTCTTGACGGCAGTGACCCATCTTCGGCGTTCGAGTGGGTCAGAAGATGTTTCGGGTTCGGGGGGGTATTCGAGATTGGGTTTGTCCGGAGCAATGTTTGCAATTGCGTCCCCTGAATTCCATGCCTCCAGCATGACATCAAAAACCGGTTTATTAATTCTCCATGATTGCTCCCCAAGTATATTGAGGCCTTTGAAAACCGTTTTCAAATTCCCCTGATCAATAGCAGCATCCGCATAGTTCCTTTGATCTTGATCGCCATGCTTGACGCGCATAACTCTTCCAGGATGTCTAAGAAAGCCCCCAGCACTAAAGCCAGTCCACGGTAAAGGCTTCACAAGCATGGGGAGATGTTTTGCAAGAAGACTGTGAACAGGCTCGCGTTTGAGTTGTTCGACAACGACTTTATTAGCATTGATAACACCAAGCTTCTTACCCAACCTGTATTGCTGCGCGTGAAAAAATGCAGGCTGAATTTGAGTGACGATCTCGTTAGTTTCAGGGTGTGTCAACGTGACTGGAACTTTGGCAATCTTCAGTAAAGTTTCCAACAAGAAAGATCCAACTTTGGCTCTGATCCCTATGGACCACTCCTTCACACGAATTCGCTCACTAAGAACAGCTTCGGGCAAGATATATGTAGGATCATGGATATCTATTGGTTCTTCGCCGGCGCCGCGGGCTTTTGCTTTGAGTAGCCGGAGCATTCGAGTTCTGTCGGCTACGCTGTCGCGCCCGAGAGGTTTCATTTTATTTTGCTGAAGAGATTCAAAAAGGCTTTCGTCCTCCACACTTTTGGCAATTTGCAAGATGGCGAATGATAAGGTGAGTCCTTTATCAATTCCTGACGATGTTAAAGCATGCATATGAGCTATAATTGTCAGCGCTGCGAGCTTTTCAGCTGGGAGGTAGCGTAAAAAGGGCCCATATTCGCATCTGTGGATATCTATCTCGCTTCTACTCTGCTTGGACTCTGCCTCATCGATGGCTTTCAATTCCTCTTTCAAGGCTTCTGTCAGAGCTATATGCCAATTCCACATTCTTGCCCCCAATGATTTCGATTGTAGTGTTGTATTCAATCCAAATTTCGCCATATTCTGGCTCTCGTCCTTCCAACGATCTATAGCAGCCTGTACAGCATCCTCTTCCAGTTGTGTCTGCAAGACATGATATTGCTCCTCGGTCATTTTTGACATATCATAACCTGCAGATTCTACAGAAGAGAACAATGACAATGATTTCCTCAATGACTTCAGCCCGAAGCCCTTTACCTTGGTTTGGCGAACTTCAGGTACAGGCGCGTTCATATTTTCAGCGTACTGTAAAACACCATCGGAAGAGTTTACTGTGGGTGTGACGGGTGTCTCGGGGACAAGACTATCACGAACATCTTCAAGCCCCGCTGCCAAGTTGTACGAGGGGCAAATCTTGACAATAGTATCCAAGTCCTCCCCAGACAAAACCTGAGATGCTAGGACTTCTAAACCAACGTCTCCTTGAACCATGTCCATATATCTTGATACCAGTCTATCGCGTCGTTGTCCTGGAGGTGTTTGAAGTGAAGCTTTCAGCATGTATACCACGGTCATGGCATCTTGAGCTAGACCCTTGTCTCGTACTTCGAGTTCGAACCACCTGTGTAAAAATTGGGTTGCTTTTTCCGAAGGGTTCATCAAGATCTCCTGGACTGCGGATCGTATGAACCTGTTTTGTAATTGTAAAAGCATCGCCCTGCTGATCTCTGGCATTAGTGCAATGCGTTTGAATATCACGCTTGCACGCTCTATCCTTCCAACCTGCAAACAAGCATCTAGTAATGCTATAACTTCCTCACTCGTACCGCCAACAGAGTCTTCCGCGTTACGTCGATGTCTCAGGGGAGCTTCCAGACCATCATCCGGGATTACAATCGGATTTTGAAGTTGTTGAGGTAGCCGGAACAATTCATAACTGTTTGATGATTGTTTATGAAATCCTTCAAAAGGAAGTTCACCGAACGACTGATCTATCGCAGTTGCCAATGAACGTGATGGAGGTTTTGCAGAAGCTTCTCTTGAATTTCGCCTTTTCCGCAGGCTAGTCGCTTGAGAGCCTGAGTCGACATGAATCCTCCGGTACGGGATAGCTTGGTTTGAATTGATAGTTGGATATAGAAATGGAAGATATGTCTGTTGAAGTTTAAGTCTGTCAACGACGGGGTTGCCACGAGCTTTCCGTCCTGCAGCTCGTACAAGCATTTTGATGGGTGGAAGAGTAGGGTCGAGGAGGGGGGGATTCTGAGATATTATCAAAATGAAATTGGAACAAGAACAGTATTTAAAGGTAGAAAGAGTAAATGAATGTGTTCATAATCAGTACGATTCACGAGTAGTAAACGTAAATGTAGATGCAAATGTACAATGTACAATGCTTGAGGTTTTAAAGTCGAAAAATCTATACTCGTATGAAAATGAGGGCGTCGCAATGGATATGAATGAAGGCAAAATTGATAATTTTTTTTTTTCCTCCGTGCGTGCTGAATTGATAAAGATAAGGATCCAATCAAGAGTTACCGTAATTTAGCCGGATCAGCCTTGTCCACCAGAGTTACTAGGTAATTGATGACTAATAAATCACAAGACAAGGCTGAAATGGATGCTTGCCATGCACGCCATGCCATGCTAGGTAATAATGGTAGCCGCGGGGTCATCTTATCACTCTCGCTAAATAATTGGAAAACCTCAATCTACCAGAGTGCAATCTCTGTCATTGCCCTCTATCACTGTCATCAATTGCTCAAGATGGCCGTCAGTAAAGTTATAAGAGCTACGCGATGCGCATCTTGTCGTTTATCCTTATTACGAAATGTCACGTCACTCCCAATTCGTTCCATACCAGCCGCTGGAAGATTTCAGGCCACTAAAATTCAAAGGCAACAAATCCAATCTTCGTCTCATTCACGACCGAGTGAACAAGATGGAGCTTTCAAGCATGAGAATGATCTAGAAGATAGGGGGCTTTTGGATGAGAATAAGGCAAATAGGGAGGTGATCGAAAATGAAGTATCACAATATGAGGAGATTCTAGAAGACGGAGAGCTTTTGGATGAGAACAAGGCAGTTGAGGTGGAGGTCGATAATTCACTTTCTGCTGTGCCATGGTATCTACAAGTCGAAACCTCTCCAACAACACCAAAAACACTTTCCGAACGTCAAAAAATTCCAGATCTACCAGAGCTGCCACCTCCAATCCTTGAACCGATGCTACAACAGATTTCAGTCGATCTAGGTATGGATGATCTTACACTACTAGATCTACGAAAGCTTGACCCTCCACCTGCACTGGGAGCGAATTTAATAATGCTTATTGGAACCGCACGGAGTGAAAAACATTTACACGTCTCTGCGGATCGATTATGTCGATGGCTGAGAAGTACATATAAGTTACGCCCAAGCGCAGATGGATTATTGGGAAGGAATGAGCTCAAATTGAAATTAAAACGAAAATCACGGAGAGCTAAGCTTTTAGGCAGTGCGGCTGACGATAATGGTGACGATGGCATAAGAACAGGTTGGGTTTGCGTGGATATGGGTGTGGTTGAGAGCCCAGATACGCATGCGAATGCGATACCTGAGGGAGATGGTTTTGTTGGTTTTGGGAGACGAACCGATGGCGTTAGGATTGTCGTTCAGATGCTTACCGAAGAGAAGAGAGTAGAGATCGACTTGGAGAAACTATGGGGTGGAATTTTGCGAAGATCTGGTCAGTCTGAAGTTGAAGATGCAGAGGTATTTGAAGATGTAGAGACAGGGAAACCCATACCTACGCTCACTTCTCAACCTTCACCACATACAGCAGCCTCAAGCATAAAACCTCGAGGTTTTCAAATTCCACAAACTCGACAGTTTCATACTTCAACACAAAGAAAATCAGACGCATCCACAGACCAGCAACCAAACGGTATCTTATCCTCACAACAAGACGGACAAAATGAAAGCAGTAAACTAACAGAGCTTCAGCAATCCGTACTTTCCGACTTTTCTCTTGGTGAATTTGAAAAGGCAAAAAACCATGTGTTGGAATTCAGTGCTAATAACTTAGAGCTGGATTGGCAGTCTTTCCTGTTATACCAGCTGAGGACGTATCTTGAAAACGTCTCAGCGGAACGAGCGATATACGATTTGGGTCAGGGCTACCCTGGGGATACTCCCTTCCTCAAATGCTTCAAATATGCTGTGGATGGTGGTAATCTACCTAATCACTCCGCTTCGTTTAAGTGGGATTACGTCTTCTGGCTATTCAATTATGCCAGGGATATTGGCCACCCGTGGTTCAAGGCCATGAATATAATAAACTTGTTTACAAGATTTGGGAGAAAGAAATTTGACGAAAGTGATTTATCTGATGAATATTACCACAAAATCATACGTATCCTACTTGAACCCTCTCGAGGTATTACGGACAAAAACCATAATCCTACATATCTTCCTACACGTCTTAATGTCCGGCTCGCATTAAAGGTCATTTCAAACATGCACAGACGAGGCCACAAGATTTTAACAGAAGAAATGTTCGTGACTTTACAAGAAGCCACAGAACGAGTCCTGGATCTCAATATCCAAACTGTTCAACCCAAAGCAACCATTAATGATTCTTTCGGATTACCCACAAAGGCGATGGCACCAATTCAGCGTCGAATTCATACACTAATGATGAATATTGAGTTGACTTCTCTCTCAGATGAGTCTAGACTGCGATTGATGCACCTATACGCACGCAATGGACACTGGATAGCTTTCTGGGATATTTGGAGATTGCCACTTCGTCAGGGCAAACCACAGTCAGCAAATATGTATACATATATGTTTCAAAGGGTAGCCGAGACGGGCCATCAAAAAGGTTGCACGAAGACACTACGCACTTGGATTCAAGATATGGATCGAGAAGATCCAGCTGTAAAATTGGAAGGTGAAGTTGCGGAGGCGGTCAAAGCTTGTTTGTTAGTTGCATATCCTGATGTTGAGCAAGAAGCAATTCAGGATCCTGAAAAGCCTGGGGAATGGCTTGATTTATGGAGGAGATGTCATGGGGGCGACCAAGAGTGGAGAGATACTGTTGCGGCTTTAGCTGCTGAACATGAACAAAGAACTGGTCATGTGGACGGGGTCGAATCGGATGAGAATGCTTCTATGGTCACTGATCAAGAATCTAACCAAATGTACGGCGATGAATTGTACGGCGATGAATTTCACGAGCGTTTGGCCACTACTTCCGAAAATTCATTTGAAGAAGAGGTTCCCCTTGAGAGTTTTCCAAGACCTGAGGAAATGGCCTTCCAGCAAGAGATCGACCCAAGTGACGATGCCAATACCCGAGGATGATGGAATGCACATAGGTTTAGCGAGAAGAGATAATGACAATGTTAACGCGAAAAAGGGAGAATGACAAGAGCGGAAATATGACGAAATGAATGATAAGATATAGGAACATGCTGAATGAAGGATTGAGCACAAGAACTTCTCGTAGGAAATAGGGGCGCGGCGTTTTTCTGTATTTGCTATTTTGATACCTATTAACGAAATCAATACTACTTTTCATACTCATACGTTCTTGCTTAACTTTGAGAAGGTTTAATAATGGAATAGGAAAAGATGAACAACGTCGGCTTGGATTTCATTGACAATAATTACTTACTAGGTAGACACTTTGCTCTTACCCACCAGTTTCAAAATATTAAAGTTTCAGCTCCCGGTGAGTACTTAATTTCGAAGCTCACGGGGTAAGCTCAGAAGCTCGGATGCAGAATGTGATTGGTTTAACCCCCTGCTTACCTACACAACCAAGTGCATCAATCATCCACCCATCATATCACAAGACTAATAATATTTGATACAATATCATGACACAACACAACAATATCCGCCGTTCAAAAAGAATCCAAAATCATCTCGAGAATCCCTCAAACTATCATCCAAACCTTCACGCCATCTCATCTACCAATTCATAAACGCATCCGCGATGAAGATCTCCACCTGCCTCCCATTTCTAGGCCTAGGATTAGTTCCTATGACCCATGCTTGGGGAACACTAGGTCATCAAACAGTTGCATATGTAGCGACGAATTTTGTAGCGGATTCCACGAGAGATTATTTCCAGACGCTGTTGGGGAATCGGTCAGAGAGTTATTTGGCGGGCGTGGCTACTTGGGCGGATAGTTTTAGGTATACGAAGGCGGGCAGAGGTACGGGGGTCTGGCATTTTATTGATGCGTTGGATGATGTGCCTAGATGTTAGTATTCTTGTTTATGCGGGTGATGGGAGTTAATGGGAGTCTTGCTGATGTTTGGGTCTCTTTCTAGCTTGTGGAGTTAAGTTTGCGAGGGATTGTGGGGAGGAGGGATGTGTGGTGGGAGCTATCTTGAATTTTGTGAGTGAGATTCTGGATGTTATAGAAGACTCTTAGCATTTCATATCTGGAGAGTGGAAGTCTTTGCTGATGTCAGAGATTTCTCCGAATGTGAAAATGACAAGACGCAACAATATAGGATGGCATTCTCGGTCATGAGAATAGAATGGGATAAAATTTGATGCTAACTAAGAGATCAGACGAGTCAATTACTGGATCCGGATGTGGCGAGACACGATAAATATATTGCTGCAAAGGTATGAATATCTGAACTTGTTTGGAGCACTACTAACATGTACACACATAGTTTATCGTTCACGTGGGTATTCATATCCCCATTGTATTGCTATAACTTATCATAGATCTAGTTTGTTGGAGACATTCACCAACCCCTTCACACCGAGAACATCGAAATTGGAGGTAACAATATTCACGTAAACTTCACTGGTAAACCCACAAACCTTCATTCTGTCTGGGATACCGCCATACCCGAGAAGTTTGTTGGGGGATACTCCATGGTCGATGCTCAAGACTGGGCGAACGCATTAACAACAGCTATCAAAACCGGAATATATCAATACCAAGCCAAATCATGGCTGGAGGGCATGAATATAAATGATCCGTTAACAACAGCTCTAGGCTGGGCTAGGGATTCGAATGCGTTTGTTTGTACGACGGTCATGCCGGATGGAGCGGAGGCACTGGAGGGGGAGGAGCTGAGTGGTCATTATTATGAGGGGTGTGTGCCTGTAATTCAACTACAGGTTGCGAGAGCGGGATATAGGTAAGCCGTTTTGGATTCTCCCTTCGACAAAATTGAGGACCCAGTGCTGACTTTTTGGAAGACTTGCGGCTTGGTTAGATATGATTGTCAGCGGTGTTAAGACGGAATTGTAGTGTAGCACCCTTTGTGTTCTAATTTTCATGCGATTCCAGTGGATTTTCTTCAAATAAATTCGAATGGATACATAATTTATCAAGTTTCAAATGTCCCAAATTGAAGAAACCAAGTAGTGCCGTGATGTTTTCTTTGGGAGAGCCCCGTTCGAAGCAAGCGGTTCTGCATAGGTTTGAAGACTTTTCCTCGGACATCTTTCGACTTCTTTTCTTATCAGCTTAGGAGGTTTCCTTACTAGCACGAAAATTCTCAACTATTGAAAAAAGCTACTTAACCACTAGATTTTGCTCAAATTCCAGACAAATTTTACACCATCAATACACTACGAGTTCTCGATGCAATCTCAAAATGATTGCAAGTTGTTTAGAGAAGCCTGTACTCAGTGCTCAGAATATTGTGGTGAGCTTAGCTTTGGGTACCATCGATTTGGGCACAAATCCTAATAGGATTTCAATTACGGAGATCTCGAAGAAAAATCGACAGTTCTAATCTTCTTGAGATTCTACCACCTGCTGAATACATCATCGCAGTTGATTTCAAGGACTTAGAAGTTAGATATTGCAACGGGAAGAAGTCAAACTAGTTCTTGGAGGATACCTCACGCAACGCTTATCATTCGGACTTCAGCAGACCATGCATAAGCTGTCATTTCATTGCGGCTGGTCGGAAAATGGCTCTAATTTCATCCAACTGGATATCCAACGACAGGATGATCTTTTTCGGCATCAGATTATGGCGATCGAGATCCTCAACGGTTCGGAGAGGGAATCAAGTCTTGAACCCGGATGCAATTGGCCATGAAGTTCTCTCCCCTATGATGAACTTTACGCACGATAAACCTGTAGAGACTCGAGATGAACATGGAGACATAGATATAATCTGAGAATCACAGATATTGCGCCATCGTATCTCGTAGAGGATTTTGCATGGCCGTGGTAGAATGGCTCAGGCCTTGAGCTAAGGGTTCTTAAGATGGTAGTAATACCAGAAAGAAATACATTCTCTAATGCCGACTTTATGGATCGATTTGACCGGGGGTCAAATCAGCTGGACGAAGTCGAGATTTGGCTCCAAATATAATATGCAGTCTTTCCTGGTACTCCAAAGTGCCTGATGAACTTCATTCTCAACCCGAAAAAGTAGAGACTTATCTACAAAGTAAAAAGACATTCCATCATAATAAATCTACAAACTTTGGTACTTCCGGTACCTTACTCAGCGTCACTTTCGAGATATACTCATCAAACGCGGCAAACTCCATGGAAATCTTCTTCACAGTCTTGGAGGAACACACACACTCCTTCTAGATAAGAGCGTTGAGGCGCGGAACAGGGTGTGATGTATATAGTGGCAATTCAGGTTTCAGGGATGGGAGAATGAAGTTTTTATGCTGATTCGAGCGTGGAAAAAGCTTGAGAGGGGATAAAGTGGTGGATGATTTGGTGTTTGGACTTGATATTGGATGAGGATTGGTTGTTGAGTATTTTCTGGGGATAAGGGGATAAGGGGCTAGGGAAATATTTGTGTGGATATGAGAAATGATGGATTATCGGCGCTGTGATACATCTGATTCCTGAATTTAAAAGACTCCAACTAGTAAGAGTAAGAGACTTGAAGGAAGATAAAATTCGGGTTGATTCTCAAAAGCATTATGTGAGCAGTCACAACATCTATCACTCTTAGCAAGCCCGCTCACACCACCATCAAACACACTAAGTTACCCATCAAACTCCTACCAACAAGGATTCCATAGCCCAGATTCAATATCGAATATAGAATGCCCGGCGCCAGCAATACAAAACGAAGATCGCAAGTATCAAAAACCAAGAAAAGTAACTCGTGGAGCATCTCCCTCCTTAGAACACATCTCGCGGATCAAAGACATATGAACCCGTATCCCACTAAGCTGCTGAATCTTCAACACCTTTTCCAACACCGTCCTAAACTTTCCACACGAGAACTTTTCCAATATCCACTCTCGGTGTATAGTATCCGAAGTTTCGATCCCTGCCATGAATAATGGCCAATGAAGTCTTTCATAATGCTCTTCGTCCCCCTTTGTAAATATCCGTTGAGCAATGTCCAAGAGTGACTTGAGAGCTCGCTTGACAACTTTTGGTCTCGTGTTGCAATCTTCGTTTTGCGCGGTATATCGAAAGTGGTAGATTCGTATGGCGTAGAAATAACTGAGGATCCAATCGGCATTGACCAGATATCTTGGGCGGGCTTCTAGATCCATTGCAGCGAGTTGGAATATGGAGCTGTATGTGTGCTCTAGTTCACAGAATTGTTGTTCGATCTCCTCGGATGGTGGACTTTGGTCGAGATCGTTTACCGCCTGACACATTATTACTGACTTCCGCAATAGATCTAGTACTTCAATATTCTGATCATCATCCGCGGCCAGATCTGGTGGATACTCCTGGTCAAAGTTTAAAGCAAGAACAGAGCGGCCCATGTCGACTATCTTAGATATGTTTTTAGTGTCTGTACAGAGATACCTGGCAAGATCTCCTCCGCGGTAGCAGAAACAAAACCCAACATCGGCGTAAAACATCCAAACTGTGACCCTGGCGAGCAATGCTTGATCACGAAGGTGAAGAGATAATTGGGGAGCCGCATGCCGCCTTTTCAGGGGGTCTATATCTAAAAGACTTGCAACGTGTTTTTGGACGTAATCACACACAAATCGACTCAATAACATCATCGTACCGATTCCGGCATGTATTTGACTCGATCCAAGCATATAGAGAAACCAGAAAGCTGCCGTAATACTCAAATGGTGCGGCGACTCTTCCTCGGAGATAGCTGTAAGCAGACGTCCAATTCCAGCTCGAAAATGTTTCTGTGCGAGTTCGTGAAGTTCATTGTTGTCTTTGTTTTTAAAGAATAGATCACGGAAGGATATTGCGAGCAAGAAGTGCATAATCAGAGGATCTTGGGCCCCGAGACAGATATATATCTGTTGGGTGGACCATGTGGGATCTTTAGTTGTGAATTTTAACGATAGTGTCTGTTTGTAATGCTGGACGGCTAGTTGTTCTGAAGGTGAAAGTTTCAAGGGATTCGAAGCACGTAAGCTTGGGAAGTGAAGGGTGACGCACCCTTGGGTATAATAGTTATCCTGGAACACAACATTATCTCGGCCCACAAGGTCAATAGCTCTCAAAGGTTGGAAAGGCGAGGAATATTCAAAAGTTCTAGGATTCCCGTGGCCTGAAGATACATTGTCGAATGCTTCGAGATTAATAGATCCCTCTGGTAGAACAAATCCGTGCTCCGTAGTAGAAGGCCAGTCATGCATGCTCCATATGTCAGGAAATTCTTCATCCACAACAGCATGGAGGAGTTCTTCGGGAATAACTGGAGTTGAGAAGGGTAACAGTTCAGAAGTTCTTGAGATAATATGAACGGGCGTCATATGCTCTCTCGCTTCTCGATTTTGTCGTACCCTTTCTTTTCGAGCTATGAATGACTGATAATAACAGTCTAGTCCTAGACGATTACACCTTTCGCATATCGGATGTGTCTCGTCGCATCTAACTCTAGCACGTCTACAAGTCATACATCCTATATCTGATTAGATCATCGCTTCTTATCAAAGAGAATACCCACCTGATCTAGACCGAAGGCCTCTCCTAGGTTGTGTCATGGTAAATTCTGCGTCTCGAGCTCGTTTAAAGTTCTAGGTGAACCTCATTGAGTTCCCAAACGATTTTGGGAAGTTTCTCTGGAAGATCCCCATCTGTGAGGACTTTTATCCATGAATCTAGGACCTTTACGTGACAAAATCAGGATCATGATGGCTGAGGGCTGAGATGAGCTGATGAAGTGAGGTTGAGAGAAGGGCTGAAATTATTGGGTGGTATGACACGACAGGTATAAAGTGGGGGTTCAAATGCGGCTGGTCGTCTCGACGAACCAATCATAAGAGGCGCTCGCCAATAGTGTGAACGAGATAGGAATAGTATGCTTGGATGGAGACAATAGGACAATATGAAAATGAACAACATGTGAAACAAAACAATTTATTGGTTTTGGCAGTGAAAACATTTTCAAGTTCAATCTCCTACGAGCCTATATCTAATTGAATTAGCTTCGCGTGACTTTAAACTAAGCTATTCCATAACACTGACAACCCCAGAACTATACAAGTGAAAGAAAGAATCGTGACATTACACTATTAAGTCAACTACCCTACTTTTGGGCCACCCCCTCTTTTGGGCCACTTTCCTCACCAAAAAAAGCCAAAAATGGCATTTTTAACTTTTTTATTTATAGATAGAATTAGTTGAAACTTTTATTATAAGTTTATTATATAATTTTAAGAAATATAACCAAATTTCAGATTTTTAGCTATTTTATATAAAGAGCTATAAAATGTTGAAAATCAAGTTTTCAAATTTGTATGTAAATTCTATACAAATTTGAAAATATCGTAAAATGCTAATAACTTACTAAATAAAATAACTAAAAA
>NGKG01000006.1:1723306-1754174 GCA_002162505.1 Myriosclerotinia scirpicola | reverse complement strand
CCTCACTTCCCCTCACTTCCCCTCCAAAACTCTCATCAACCATCAAATCTACAGCCCTCCACATCCATCCACATCCATCCAATCCATCCAATCCACCCCACAACCTCATTCTCGATTCTCGATTCACGCGCCCCATACCACCCCTCTCAGTATCCCTCCCACAACCCCTCTCAGTATCCCTCTCAGCATCCCTCTCAGTATCCCTCTCAGAACCCCTCCCAGCATCCCTCCCAGCATCCCTCCCAGCATCCCTCTCACAACCACCAATTCAATTCCAAAATCATCACTAAACTAACCCCCCACGCCACGACTGCCAATACCAAGTCCATTTTTTTATTCACTAGGTAACCACTCATGTTGAAGTTAAGCGATACCCCTTTACTAATCCTAGTCCTACTAATCCCAACTTACCAGTACCATCATTAAAGTCAGTGCGGGTCTCAAAGTAGATAGTATAAAGCTAGTCTCACCATCATATCAAAACCACAATTTGATTATCAAGAGTACGTTATTCTATTTATTATTATTTTTGTGACATTATTTTTGATTATTCATTCCTTATTTATTCATTGTTTATTTGCTCATCGATTCATACTTTGCTCAAGTACCTAAATTCCCAACCCAACACAAACTTTTCCTTTCCTGCCTAACCCATCCCATCCCATCCCATCCCAGCAGTCCAAATTGAAGTCAACATCAAATCTGCTCAAAAGTACAATTTTACCCACACTCCTCCTACCCTTAGTAGTGATCTGCACCTACCGATATTATATTATCTTCCTCCCATCTCTATCCACCTACCTCTGTATTTCTCTCCCATCCCATCTCCACAACTTGCCTCATTCAAACCTCTCATTTTCTAAACCCCAATCTCGGCAATTTAATCCCAACCGTCAACGCAAAAGCAACCACACTAACCACCAAAGCAAAAACATACGCCGCCCTCAACGCTTCCGTATATGAATCTATCACCTGATCTCTATAATGCTTTTCTAATCCAGCTACTGCTTGGACTGAGGAGCGGACTGCTTCTATGACCTATTTGTGGTTGATTAGATATTTTTTCGCTTAAACTCGTGATTTGGGAGGAAAAGGGGGATGGAAAGCCGAGAAATCAATAAAAAGCACTCTCACCTTCTCCTTATCCGGTCCCACTACATTCTTGTTCAAAAATCCCACCAGAGAATTCTGTACAATCAACGAACTAACCGCAACCCCTAGAACCTGCCCCATATTCCTCCACAAAATCAGCGTCGTCGTAACAACCGCCTGTTCCCCCTGTTCACTAACGGCCAAAACACTCATAAAACTTCCCGGCATCTGAAATCCCTGTCCTATGCTTGTTGGGATTAACAAGAGTACGTATGCCCAATCTGGTAATCCGCGATTCATAGCCACTAAACCGATGGTTCCGATCACGTAAAGCAAGGTACCCAAAAAGAGAGGCATCTTGAGGTTACGGGTCCAGGTTATGAGGAAACCGGTTAGAGTTCCGAAAGCACTAGCGGCTATGGAGGGGACGATTAAGCGGAGACCAGATGCGGTAGGAGATTCAAGGAGCACGGCTTGGAAGTAGAGGGGGATGTTGAAGAGAATTGTGTTGATTACGAGGGCACCGAGGGCATTCGCTATAATGAGGGAGGAGCGTGGGTTGTTTAGTATGAGAGAGAGAGGCATGACGGGTTGTGAGGCGTGGTATTCGGTTAGGATGAAGAGCGGGAAGCCGATGGCGCTGAGAATTATGCAGGTGAGGATTAGGGGGTGAGTCCAAGGATAGATGTTGCCACCGAGATTCTGGAGGTTGTTAGACTCATGTTGTACAGTGGAAAAAGGGAAACGTGAGGTGTTCTCGAGGGACACTTACAATTGCGAGGATGAAAAACGTAATAGTAGCCATAAGTAATAACGACCCCGTATAATCGAAAACACTCAAAGCCTCCTTCAGAGTTTTCTTCCCCCTATTCAAACCCAAATCATTCGGGATAACAAAGCACGAAACAATGAAACAAATAATCAGACCAGGAACCTGAACACCAAATTCCCATCTCCATCCAAGATGGTCCGCAATAGCACCACCCAACGCCGCACCTGAAGCCGCTCCAATCCCAAAAACAATATTAAGATACGATTGATAAGCGCCTCGAATTTCGATTGGGATCAAATCAGATGTAATGATTGATCCCATAGACATGACACCTCCAGCACCCAGTCCACAAACAGCTCTAGCAACAATAAAACTCGTCATGCTTTGAGCAAGAGCACACCAGATAGTTGATAATAAGAACAAAATCATTGAAAATAGATAGGGAGGCTTTCTACCCATCGCATCTGACAAACGTCCGAAAACGGGTTGGAAACTTGTGGATGTGAGGAGAAATGCTGTGGATAACCATGATGCACTATTAGAAGAATGGAAATATGAAGTTATAACCGGATGACTCGAAACCATGATGGTAGAATCAAAAGAAGATAGTGTATATGTTAAAAGAACACCTCCGAATATGACCCAAAATCTCTTCACGCCAACACCGCCTAAGAAGGGTGATTTGGATTCTATATCATCTTCGATGGTTTCTCGAATACTCCTGATGGAACCGGAGATGGACTTCCTTCTGTTGCTCATACGACTAGAGTTTCTAGATCCTCTCTTGCCATGATGAATCCGAGAACTCCGAAGCATAGATGATTCTTGAGGATTGGTTTCGATTCCTATGGCTGTAAATGATGTTGTTTTCGACAGCATGAGGTCGAACTCATTCGCATCGATATCTGTTCCTGTTGAATCTCCATCGTCATCTACCAATACTTCTTCAATTGTTGGTGTATCATTTCTGAAAGGAAATAGAAGTGGTGTATTCTCTGTTGCGATATCGTTTGTGGCATTCTGAATGCCAGCTTGGTGATTACTTTCCGTCATGGTGTCGAATGAAAACCGACCGATAGATGATAATCAAATCAAGCAATCAAAGAATAGCAACCATATATATATGTCTATATATAAAGCCTCAAAATCCGACCTCGGAGTTACCGCCAATTGATCAATTAACTTTCCCCAGCAACCTCCACGACCTACAACAAGGTAATTGCTGGCTGACCAAACACTCCTCCACTTTCCTCCAGAGGTTAGAGGGGGAGGGGAAATAGGTGGTATATAGCTTGTGACCAACAACTCCGGCCTTCATATAGGTAAGTTATAACGCAATATCGATAGTGAAAAGTAAGCCGAATTGACCGAGTGACTTGAGATTTGGATCGGAGTGAGTCAGTCCCGCTTTCAAACATATGCACCTCGAAGAAAGAAGAAACAAAAGATATATTGCACACACAACGGATGAAGAACTTCGTGACGGGGGACCTATCAGAGATGAAGCTTTATTCTCCGATGAATATATTGAGTGGGAAATTAGCAGTAGGTTATTCATGCAAATGGGAAAAGTTTAGCTGATGGTTGAACGAGTCGTGTGCGATGAATGTAATGTAACGTAACGTAACCGTGACAATTCCTATACGTTCGTACTCGTATAATGAATGGATGAATCGCACCTGGCTGGTATTCAAAGTTAGTTTGATATGAAGTTTCTGTTTCTGTTTCTGTTTCTGTTTCTTTGTACACAACCAACCAACTCGAGATTGGTTAATTGTCAAACATGGAAGGGGCGTTTGAGACTCGAGACTCGAGACTTGAGAAGTTGAGAGACAATTCAAATGCAAATGCAACACCAGCTGGCTTTCTGCAAACATGGATTCATTAATGCAGTCTGCTGCTGCTGCTGCTGTGTTATCGGTGGTTATCGGTTAATATTCGGGCCATATCTTAACCGTTAGCCGTTATCGATAAGAGATGCCGAGATGAGATGGATGGATGTGACTGTTTACTAAAATATTAAACAATCTTTTGACCATTCATACATTTTGAACTCTCTCTCTCTCTCTCTCTCTCTCTCTCACAATCATCTCAATCAGTCTTGCTCTTCATCATAACTCAACATCCAACATTGACCACCCCTCACCACTACCACAATCACAATGCCTCAACTACCCCTCCGCATCGCAATCCTCGAATGCGACACTCCCCTCCAAAACACCAATTCCAAATACGGCGGATACGGCGGCGTATTCACCTCACTCCTCCAGCGAGGTGCCTCATCCCTCACACCCCCCCTTCCCTCTAACTCTCTCCAAATAACCAAATACGATGTTGTCACCGCGCAAGAGTATCCTTCTCTCTCCTCTATAGACGCCATCCTAATTTCCGGATCCAGACATACATCTTTTGATTCCGATCCCTGGATCCTCAAACTTGTGGATTTTGTAAAGAGTGTTTTGGCGCAGGAAAGGGTGAGGGTTGTGGGTGTTTGCTTTGGACATCAGATTGTGGGGAGGGCGATGGGGGTTAGGGTTGATAGAAGTGATAAGGGGTGGGAGGTTAGTGTTACGCCCGTTGAGTTGACGGGAAGGGGGAAGGAGATTTTTGGGTTGGAGAGTTTGGTTTGTTCTTCCTATCTCTCTATCATGGGAAACAAAGAGTTGGGGCTAATTTCTGGCAGAATATTTTTCAAATGCATAAAGATATTGTATATGAATATCCCAAGGAAGTCGAACAATTGGCATATACGGATAAATGCGCAACACAGGGAATGTATATCAAAGGGAGATTAATCACGGTACAAGGACATCCGGAATTTACAGAGGAGATTGTGAGGGAACTTTTGGAGTCAAGACATGCTTCGGGTGTTTTTGACGATGAGACTTTCAAAGATGCTATGGGCAGAGTGAATAAGGATCATGATGGTGTCAAAGTGGCCCAAGCATTTTTGAACTTCATAATGGAAGATTAGGCAGGTATTCTCTTCCGAGTTGGATACTCCTGCTAAAAAATGAAAAGCTTGCATACCCGCCTCAAAGTCCTGTGTGAACACCATTTCTCTGAAGCTGCAACAGATGCTCAAGAAACTCATAGCATCTCAACCAACTGTCGAGACCGCAAACGTTAGTGCCCGCCACTTAAGCTTTCCCGAGCTTGAATTCACGTCGAGACTTCCTTCGTCCATCCTTGATATATATGTTCCATATCCTCCATCATCTCTTCTAGAGGCTTGATACTCTGCACTAAAAGACTCTGATCCACCAGATGCTTTTCCGCTTCCGACATACTGTACTGAGAAGCTTGGCAGAGTTCGTTTCGCTTATCTACCGCATCGATGTAGTTGCACTTGGCCACTCTTCGAAAAGATTTAAGTTTGCAAACTGTAGTCCATGGACAACCGATGGATTGGACCAAATGATGTTCAATATATCCTGGATTGAAAGTCAAGGGCTCCGATGCATGGAAGTCTCCTTCGATGTACGAAGAAAACCCGGGTGGTATATCGTAAGACCGCTCTGGATAATCTTTATCCAAGAAACAGTCGCCTTGAATGCCTATCATTCCTAGACATCTCGCGCCCTCTTTAGCTTGGCCCGTCCACTCGGTGCTATTGGGTTGAAATGCCCCTTCATTCGAAATTAATGTCGCAAGATGCCGCTGTCGCTGGCGAAGTCGTTGGAATGGAAGATCCACATAGCAAATTGACTCTAGAGACAAAAGTTGATCATCCTTACCGGTCCATGTGTTCGGGATCTTGATAGCTATGACCTGATATCGCTTCAGATCTTCCGAGTCCTGAATTTCCAATCGAACAAACTCGAATCCGCGATAGCCGTCAGCATTGATCTTCATTCCAACACTGATGGAATGGCAAGCGGAGCGAGAGGCCTGACGCAAGACATTCTCTGGGAAGATAATGTCCGGCTAATAAACACTTCCTCCAATGTCCACTCTAGGCCGTACATGTGTCGGATAGGGTCGAGCTCAAAGTAGCAGCCATTGTGATCTCACTATCGGTATTGTAAACTAGCCTGCGTCGATGAAAGTTCACGGAAACATCTGCATACTCATCGTCATATCCGCTATGAAATGTGATGAGATAGGCCCGTGATAGTTTGAAGATAAAAGCAGCTCAGCGGGGCTGCCAAGCGCCTTCTGTCACACGATAGGAAATTCAGTATAAAGGATTCTCCCTCCGGCGAAAATCCCAGTATTAAACTTGAAGTCATTCTCGAATTCATCCTCTTCCTCGTGATCCAAGAAAAACCTCCCATCTTCAAGGGGTAATAATAAGCTTGGTCCAACCAACTAGGACTCATCTTGAATACCTTCCTCTTGCGATTTTTCTCAAATGTTTGTGAGAGTCCCAGGGCATGCCGAATGCTAAAGTAGACATATCGACGCCTATTGATTTCAACAGCGGCACAGAAAGCTCCTGATCAATCCACGCGAAAACATGAATGACTTACATGAAACATTCGACCGGCAACTTGGCCCGATTCAAATAATCAAATTCATACAGAGCTCATCCCAGAAATTGTTTCACCCACGATAAAACTATAACGGGATCCTGCGAGAATCAAACCGAAGAACCATGAATAGTCCAAGAACATCATTGTCTATCCTGATCGATCGATGAAGTTTACATCCGAAGTCTAGATTCAATGTATGTATAAAGACAGTTTCCATATCGATCGCACTTGCGTCTGAAGTTTTCAGACAGTATACCAACATTGCGTGGCACAATCTTCATCTCTCGAATCAGTATTCAAGCGCTTCTCTGATGCATTGAGAGTACGGAGTGTTGTACTGCGACATATTCAAATATGCCATTATTTCAGTGAGCAACAGGGCCGGCAGTACTCGATACAGTCCTAGTTCAATTCCTCGACAGAATTTCTCGGTGAATCGCTACTTTAAGTGTTAGTACCACCATCCTTATTCTCCTTTTCCCTCTTAATAGTTTCCCTTAAAGTCGAGGTTCTAAGTCATGGCTGAGGGTGAACTCATACCATCGCATTAAGACAATCCAAATGTTATATCATTCTTCAATGATTGAACCGAGATTCGAGAATGTAGTTCTCCCCCAGGTTTAAAAGCTTTTTAACAGTTTTAAAATATCCCAATTCGAAATTAACAATCAATCAAAAGTTCTCCGAGGCTCTGTCTTTTGATATGCGTTTTTTTCCTCCGTATATCGTGTGCAGTCAACTGTCACAGCATTCCTTGATTCTGCATACCGATTGTTGAGATCAATATTCCGTATTCAAAATCCAACCTTAATATAGATACGAGTATCTCAAACCTGATACACAAAAGTCTTATAAACTGTGGATAACTATCCCGCGCTGCGAAACCGTGACGGCTAGCTAGTGAGCTAGCGAAAAGTTACCATGAACTCACAGTGAAAACCTGAACTATTTTGATACGTTAAAAAGCCTTCACATGCTTTTAATGAAGTTCAATACATATCACTATAATCAATCTCCGATTTTCACTCCGACAGCCAATGGTACATGAATTGTAATACTAATCTCAACAGTAATCTAGTCCCTGTTTCATTCTTTCATTCTTTCACTCTTTCATTCTTTTCATCTGCTTGACATCATTCTCTACCCGAGTCTTAGAAGAAGTAGCCCTAGCCCTAGCCCTTATCAAATCTTTTTCTCTTTTCAACGATGCTACATTTCCAGCGGCTGCATGGATACTGTCAATGCGTCTTCCTGGTAACATGGGAAGTTGCTCAAGCCTATAGAAGAAACCCTCTAGGGGCTCTCGTTTATCATCCCCCTGACACCTTGGCACTCGGCAAGGCTTGAGTTCGTCAACCCAGACACTGATCATGTACAACACCTTTTCACACTTATCCCGGTTACGCGCCTCGGTGTTGAGCTCCTCAGTGTCATCTTCCTCAGTATCATCTTCCTCAGTATCATCTTCCTCAGTATCGTATTTCTCAGTACCGTATTCCTCAGTATCATGTTCCTCAGTAACGTGTTCCTCAGTAACGTGTTCCTCAGTAACGTGTTCCTCAGTATCGTGTTCCTCAGTATCGTGTTCCTCAGTATCGTGTTCCTCAGTATCGTATTCCTCAATAACGTGTTCCTTAGTAACCTTAACAGCTGGTTCACATACAATAACCTCTCCACCGAATTCCACACAATCAATGTACATAACGACCCCTAAATACTTTTGTCTGGGTTTAACAAACTTATCAGTAAGTTTCATACCTGTGATGTCACATTCATATCGTGGCGCACGCGGTGGGGCATTATTCAAGGAAGCTTGTTTTCGAGCGGCTCCATGGAGTTCCTCCATTGTCATTTCCTCCAGTTTCATTTCCTTCATTATGATGCTGGTATGTATTTTGCAGAGCTCTTTGAGAAAATCAAAAATGGGCTGTCGTTCTGCCTGTGGTGCCTTGATTTTTTCGACCCATACTTTGAGTATGTCAAAAGCCTTTCGACAATTGTCATGATTTGCCTCGTCGTATTGGGCAACCATTTGTTGATTAAACGGATTACAGACAATGAACTCTTTTCGACCCAAGCGCCTTCTTTCATCCGCGCCCCTAGGCTTGTATGTCAGGGAGACTCCCATGCAATCCTGGGCTTTAGCAAGGCTATTTCTGCGACTGGCCTCAGGATTGAGGAAGTTCCGGAGAATGAGATTTGTTATTTCGATTTCATATGGAGGCCACGATAGGGACCAACTCGAGGAGTTTGTAACAATTTCTCTAGATGGGTCTTCTTCCATCTGAGTCGAAGATGTCTGCTGCAAGACTGCTATACCTCCTGGAACCAACCTGAATTCTTCCCGATGAATTGAAAGAGGCTCTTTTTCAGCAGCTGCATGGAGCTCCTTCAAGCTCAATTGACCTCCTGACTGGAGTTTCTTTATGAATCTACCCAGATCCTCAAGCCATAGTCGTTGCCGCATGATTTTTCTAACCCACACATCAAGTATCTCCAAAGCCATTTGGCGCTCTCGCCTATCCTGCTTGGTTGCGGGACATGAAGGAGCTTGCGCACATACAATGTATGCTCTCTCCTCCACAATGATGATTGTTGGCTTGTATTTCGTCAATGCATTCGCGGCGTATTTTGAGGAATTTCTATTGAACGCGCTCGCAATCTTCGAAGTGCCTTTGCCTGTGATGTCAATGCCGTATAATGGCTCGGGCTCGGATTTGCGACTTTCAGCGATCTGACAAGTACTCTGGCGATCCATGGAGGGAATAAAGGTTGACGACTGTTGAGCAGAAGGCCAGGGCGCTTTATATTGTTGTGGGAATCTCCTATATTTTCTTTTGCGACGAGGAACATCTGAAGACTCTGAAAAATCTGGAGGGCGTTTGTTTGGTAGATCCTTGTTTAATGAAGCTGAAGTTGCCCGGGAAGCATACGCATTATCCCTAGGGCTTCTGTCCGTAAAATCTCGGTCCGGTGGACCTGAGTTGTCTCCTGTATTCATATTGAATGCAATTGATATTGATGATGTGGATAATTTGTACAGTTGCAAATATTTAAAAGTAATGAAGTTCAAACAATGCTCGTACCGTGTAAATAAGAAGAGGAACGATAAGTGAAGGGGAGGAAAGGGAAAACCAGTGGCCGCAACATTAGTCCAGGAACAAGTGAAGGAAAACCGCAGACGGAAGGAGCAAAGGGATGGAAATGTCCAGTCTAGCATACTCAAGAATAGAAAGGTAACTACCCACATGAGAATGATTCAATTCAAAGAAAACTACTCATCCCAACTCTTGATTGATAAGATTACAGTTGTTGTTCTCATCCTACTCCTTATCCTAAATCATTCAAGGTCATCCATATGATATCTTTCGGGTCACCAGGTTGAACATCGAAATCATACACATCTCACACTCACCGTGACTCACGTCCCCAAACGGCAAGAGCGATTGAGTTTGTAATGGATTAATGCTGATTGGGACTCACAACTCATTACCCGACACCTAATTCATCTCCACCAGTTTGTTCAATAATCCTCAAAATCCGAGAAGGAAATACGAAACGCTTCATGATTCCCATCTACGACGTTGTATTCGTAGTATTGATCTGATATTACTACCTCGAATGTGGCACTCCCACCCACGGAAATCATTGACGTACTGTACGATGATACGCAAAAAGTATTAAAGTCCAATCAAGATCCCCAGCACCTACCTCTGTCCGTATCCGTATCAACACTTTGTAGTGCACTTGCCGCTCTCGGATTGAGCACTCCGATAAGATTTGAAGATACCTACCTTATGAGAGCCATGTTGTGGAGTTACTAAATCCTTAAATAAAGCAACAGATTACCAAGTTCCCAGTGCATATATATCACTAATAAGATTCTTGTTTCGAAATAATTCTCCTTTTATTCAATATATCCCATTCCTTCATCATCTATATCTAATATGCATCATCTAAAATATAACCTCATCGCATCGTATCGTGGATATCATAACAAGAAAACAAGAAAACATAAACATCTTTCACCTCATCCTCGTCCTCCAAATATTATACCGACAGAGAAGCGCCAAGCGCCCAACATTTTTCCCAATTTCATAAACTGCGATTAACAGCCATGATTTGATAAAAAGCGACCATTACTCAGTTTCCACCAAGAGGATACCTATCCGTCCTATCAATATCCTCCTCCATCTTTTCCCTCTGTTCAATAACCGTATCGCTTCCACTCGTCCTTCCACTCTCTACACCATGAGCATGCTGTTGATGTCCCGCACCAAACATATTTTCATTTCTACTTTCCCTTCTGAGTTTTTCCTCATCCCCAACATCTGCTCCAGTAGCAATACCTTCTTCAGCATGCTTCCCCCCATTTCGTAATGCCTTTGCATTCTTTCTGATTCTGCGTTCGGTCCAAACAGGATTTTCTCCTTTTTCATATGCTTCCTCGAAAATCTCGTCGAGTTTCTCGAGAGGGTATCCTTTGGTTTCAACAAAGGTGTACCAGATGATTGGTACGAATGCAAGGTTGACACACATAAATACGAAGTATGTTTTCCAACTAATGCTATAGATCATAATTGGTGCCAATTGAACAACGATGTAGTTACCGATCCAGTTGAAAGAGGTTGATAGACCGTTTGCCTCGGCTCTGATACGGAGGGGTGTTACTTCAGCTGGGTATAACCATGTTATGCCCAACCATCCAACAGCGAAGAAGGCAATAAAGATGAAGATAAATGCAGTAGCGACGTAGCCGGGAGCTTTATAATCTGGGGTTGTTTGGGAGAGACAGACTCCGATGACCATAGAAGAGAGACCCATTCCTAGAGCACCTATGATCATCATCTTGCGGCGACCGTATCGATCGACGATGAAGAGGGCAAGGATAGCAGCCGCGAGGTAGAGGGTTCCGTAGCAAGCGGTCAGGAGACGGGCGAGGGAGGGAGAGAAACCGAGGGAATCTTCGAAGACGGTTCTGTAGGTGGGAATTAGTAACCAATGGATGATTGCAGGACAATGAGCGATAAACTTACGTAGCATAATAGGTGACAAGATTAGTACCTCCAATCTGTTGGAAAAGTTGCGAGGTATATGCAATAGTAACTCTCCATCTGTTCATCTCAGGACCACTTCCGTAGAACTCCTTTAGAGTCAATTTTTGACCCTTAGTAATGGCTGTCACACGCTTCAGCTCTCGAACTTCTTCCGTGATACGTGGATCATCTTTCTCGCATTTTTGTAAGCGGCAAAGAATCTCGATCGCGTGCTCGTCTTTATCTTTCTTGAGTAGCCACTTGGGCGATTCAGGTAATGCGAGGATACCGATGAGGAGGATGACTCCGAAGAATGCTTGGAAGGCGATTGGGAACCGCCATTGGAAGGAACCATATTGGGTGACGAAGAAGAATCCATAGTTGAGCCAGTAAGACACCATAACTATATTGAATTAGACAATGTTGGTACAAAAGAAGGAATAATTGGCACTTACTGCCTCCAGCGATCAAAGCACCTTCAAACAAGACCAAAAATCCTCGAATCTTAGGTGGTGCCATTTCACTTTGCCAGACTGGAATAGATGAAGTATTCATTCCATTACCCACACCCGTAACTATCCTTCCCACGATCAATTGAGCCATTCCGAAACTCGCAGCTTGAATCGCAGTGCCGATCAACATGATCACAGTTCCCAATAACACAGCTCTCCTTCTTCCCAGTTTGTCACCATATCCAATGATAAAGAATGATCCCAGTAAACAACCAATTTCGTAGATGGCAACAACCAATGCTTGGATTGCTCCTGATTTGTTGTGCGGTTCCATTTGAGGAAAGTATGTAAGGAAGTTATCCTCCGTAATGATTCCTGACATGATGCCCTCTGAACAAACCAGTTAGTTTGGTTTTCTGGTATAAATTGGGACGTCAACTTACGATCATATCCGAAAAGTAAGAAACCACTTGCAGCAGTTGCACAGACAAGACTCTCAAGAGCCTTACCTTGCACTTTCCTCCCAAGGAAACCTGTATGACTGAGTAAACCCATAATTGCAAATACTCTTCTGTATGGGGTTGTCAAGTTGTTTTTGATGAAGAAGTCATCTATGAGATGGGAGATTGGGGTTCTATATGGGGTCTGGGGAGCACTTTCTCTCCTCGAGTCGGTATGGAGAGGTCCATAAAAGATAAAAAAAACAATGGATATTCATGATGAATTTTCTCCTAGGTGGACCCTAAATTGTCCGAGTCTCCAAGAACTATGGGTAGATTCAAGTATGCACAAACGGATGTGGTTGTAAAAACCGGATATATGATATCAGACCTCAAAAAATTGCAAGTTGTGGAGGTGTTGCATTCCTGTGGTTCCTGGTGGATGATGGTTATGTACCGTCTCCGGGTAGTTTCGGCGGCATTGCGGTCCCTCCCCCCTTTAGAAGGTTGAACGCCGATCCACATGAACTCTCTGATCTATCATGATCATGTGACCACATTTTGAAATCAGAGTCATGCTAGTGTCTCTGCGCAATATCGGGGATAAGCGCTTTGTACCGAAAGTTGTGTACTAATAAATGCATGAACCTTTCGTGAGTCTTTTGTGGCTCTTCAAATTGGCCTATATGTTTAGAAAGACTCCTTCACAAACGTCGGTTGTACAGTTTGCATGAGCCTCACATCCACCCCTGAATAGGATATTCGGCTAGCGAGTGTCCAAGACAATTAAGCTTATCGAAGGCCCACAACAATTTATCAGAGATTTTCGGTCACCCAAAGTTTCTGATATCATCTTGCATATGTTCCGCAAGCAAGCAATTGCCAAGAAGAATGCACACGGCCGAGGAGGTAATACTACCGTAAATGAGTCCAATGTGATTCGTGAGAGCCACAATAACCGCGGGTACAGTCTGCAGGACGAACCATTAAATCGAGAATCTGCTATTCCATCTGCGTTATGGCCTGCAGGACTCCAGGGTATTTTGTGAAGCAAAGAAACACCATCGCGTTATTACTCGCTTCCGCTGTGGATAATAGGTGATATGGCCTCCATGAGGCTATGGATATATGTCGCAGAATAGGCCCCCTTCGACATCATTTTTTCCACCTTGAGTGAAGATTTTCCACGTTTTCTTTCATGTTGGCTGACATTCCATGGTATTCAAGCTTGGCACAAATCACGACCTGGTTGTTAGATATTGCTACACTGTTACGCATTAGGCGAAACAGATCATTCGACCAATGCCTTGGAAATTTGTACGCCGCTCCTTTGCTTTTTGATGAAACTAAGAGTCTCCTCCATGGACAAAGTAAACCGATAGGTACGAATAAAGAGTCTGCTTTGGGTAAACTGAGATAACGTGTTATTCTCATCTGATATATCAAGCCGACAATTAGTTGTATGAAGATCATTTCCAAAATCAAGGTACCACCGATGCTCCCTGGATGCACAAGATACTTTGATATATTCCGAAGGGTGAGATTCTTCTTTATAGAAATAGGAAAGGGGAACAAATCCCACATGCCTAAAAAGTAACTGAGATGATGCATAACAACACACGCTGGTCAGTGGGAAGCCTGACCATGGGGTATTAGCATGTTCAATATGATTCATCACTTAGGAATGGTGAAGGGTTGCCCTGTTTCACCCAGGTGCCAAAGATATAATGTAAAGTATGAGCACGAGACGAAGTGAGAGTTATCGATCGAGCTTCACGGGAAGTTGCTGTATTGGGCCTCTGGTCTCCGAAACTTTTATAATGAAACTCCGTCGCAATGCTACATGATATTCCTACCCATATCGTCTCATTTCGCCTTACGTTGCTTTCGAGATTTACCTTTAGGATTCTCGGACGCTTTTCCTGTGGTCTCGGAGCTGTCGGATGGTTTCTCGCTTGCTCCATTTGCCTTCTGAGCAGCCTCCTCTTCTTTCTTCTTCAGGGCTCTTTTGACAGCTTCTTCCCTCTCGACTCTTTCGATCAACTTCTCACTACCCTCCCACAATTTCTTTGCGATTTTCTCATCCTTGATATCAGATGTAGCAAAGTCGATTTCACTGCACTCTTTAATGAGTTTTCCACCAGCTCCTCTTCCTAATGTTGCTTCCATAGCGGCATAAGATATACCCTGCGCACCTCCCTGGGAGCTCTTCAAAAGAAGCCAAACATTTTGCCATAGCATGACATATAATGCCAATCCCCACAATGTACCCCGTGAAAACCATCTTCTAAACCCTGGTGTGCGACAATACCCCGGGTCCACAAATATCACGCGTGCGTTCATGATCGCTTCATCAGGCCGTTTGTATGACTCGAGGTGCTTCTGGAAAGCTTGTCCAAATATCATTAATGCCATTTTACTCCTTGCATATGCAGCAGAGGGGCTCCAATCCTTCTTCTTAATCGCGTCACTGCCATCTCCAACAGTAGGACTTTTAATATAAGACGAACAGGTTGTAAATATGATTCGCACATCTCGGTCTGGTGGTTGAGCGCGAATCGCAGGACTGAGAATACTTAAAAGGTGGAAATTTGCCAAGTAGTTAACCATCCAGGTTTCTTCGATACCCTCTTCCGTTGTAACGCGAGGCTTTCCAGGAGGAGTGAGTGTAGCAGCGCATAGTAATATCATATCCAGTCGTCGTGGGGGTGCATTATTGATCCATTTCGTAGCAAACTTTCGAATGCTATATAAAGATGAGAGGTCGACTTGCTCGGCGTAAATCAATTGGTTTCCAGATCTCTCTCGCAGATCCTCGATGTAGTCGACAAGAAACATATCCGATGGAGATTGGCGTGTGAGGAGAACTATCTGTGCTCCTCGTGATGCTAGTTCGAGAACTGCTGCTGCTCCTATCCCAGACGTCCCTCCTGTCACCAGAACCACTTTCCCATGCATCTTCCTATCCGATGTGTTTTTCACTCCCGCAGAGAATAGTTTTACCACGGCAATGACGAGGACAATTGGCACCACCTTGGCCATAGTCCAAAGACTAGGTAGCCAGGTAACCTTCCCCCATACAACATTTGCTAAGAAATCAACAGGCATCGCTGCGGATGTAGATGATTGGAGCTGTCGTTGAAGTTATTGTAAGATAATCACTCAGTATGACATTATGACCATCTAAAAACAAAAACGACGAAAAGGGCAGAGTGTACAAGCAAATTGTACGAGTCAAATTGGATGAAGTGAGAAGATGACAAAATTCCATATTTGTTCTAATGGATAAAAATTGGGGCTGACGAAGCTTCTGTGGCGCTTGTGGCGTAAGCTATGCTAGCTTCATTGTGGCTAATCAGCCCTACATCTCGAAGCTGTCTGCAAGATCCACGACATCAGTTGTTTGATAACATGAACTTTTGCTACCTTTAACACAAGACTTCAATCTACCAGTCTTGGATGGATAATATGTCAGACGAAGATACTTACGAGATCCCATTGCAGGACCAGAGAGTTTTTGGAGCTGGTATCAAGAGAAAACGCGTCCAGTTTGTTCCATCAACATCATCCTCCACAACTCAACCTACGCCATCTCCAAGTTCTGCGAAGTCTATAAGTGACTTATATCTCAAACTCGTTCTTCCGAAAGATCCACCAGCCCCTGAAAGTACTTCGTCATTTGAGAACTCTATGCCTTCAGAAGATTCAGAAATGTGTGAAGTCTGTAAGCTACCACTATCCACAGGTCCCGAGGCGATCATGGACCAGGATGAGACAGACTTATCAGATACATCAAATTCTACACCATCTACCAAATCACGACCCCATGAAGCTTCTCTGGCACATCAAGTATGTCTAAACCATTCACATCCCCCTTCACATGTCGACCGAAATAGAAAAGGCCTCACATATCTTTCGTCATACGGTTGGGATCCCGATTCTCGTCTTGGACTTGGTGCATCGGGTCAAGGCATGCAGTTTCCAATCAAGATCAAACCAAAGGATGACAAGCTGGGTATCGGTGTAGTGCTGCCAAAGGAGGGTGAGATCAGAAAGAAGGTTAAAATACAAAAGCTTGATGCTGGGAAGGTTAGGAAGTTACACGAAAAGGATAGGAGGAAGGGGGAGAAGTTGAGGGAGATGTTTTATAGAAATGACGATGTGGAACGATATTTGGGAGGTGGCTGACGGAGCTATGGCTAGGGACGATGAATTTCCCTTCTCCGACATCCAGCTCCCTCAAAGTGGAATCATTCAGAGACCATTGCCGTTCGGCACGCCTTCTCGATTAAAATATCTACACGAGAGGCTCCTTTTATTTGTAGATTAAGCAAGAATAACAGATTAACGTGTTCTATAGTGGTCTCTCCAATTCGCTTGGATATCATAATTTCTCGTTGAGATTTCGTACAATCAACTGATACTAGAAGCTGCTTTGCTTGTAACAGCTCTCTCTATCTCAGTAACGTCACCAGCGATCAACCGCAGACTGGCCCCGGATGCTCAAGGTGTTTGTTAGTCTTGATCGACCGACGGCATAGTATACCCTCCCAATGGCCACATAGCCAATGCGAGTACATTTATTTATGTCTGGAGAAAGTTATAATGCGGTTCTATCAAGAGGTTAAGAATGCCGTATGGAAAATTTCACCTCAAAAAGATAAAGCCAATACCAACTCCTCCTACAGATCCATATCTATTCGAATATCCAATACAAAACTTCGTCGACTACCTTGGAGCTTGCAGATTCGGAAGCTTATTCCATCTCAGCCATGTTTTGCATCAAAGAAGTATTCACTGTATGTTAAGGTCATATTTGTTGATTAAATTGTCATAATAATAATTTTTTCCTCTTCACTTCAATCACTGGACGTTTTAATTTTGATTTATTCACTCAATTCCGTCCGAACCGGCCTTCTTCCATACAAACAATTCGCCTTTGTTTTGTTCACTTTCTTTGACCGCGACACTTCCACCTTCTTCCTTTTCACAGCAACCTACTACCTAGGTACCTTACTCCGCCCATTTCTTCCCCTCACCTCCACTTCCTCTTCTCTTCTCCTCTCCTCTCCAATATTCAAACTTCATGAAGACCAAATGATTTGCTGTCGCAACAGCTTCCAAGATGGATATTCCTCCGGAATTCGACTTGCCCCAGGTCCAAACAATATTAAACGCCCTTAAGAATATATGTCGCGATTATCCTGCTGGAGGTTCTGTTCTGAGAGAGCTCTTACAGAATGCTGATGATGCTACCGCGACGGAAGTAGTATGTATACGTGCCTTTCTCGCTCGAGAATTCTTAGATCGCTTTCCTCTAACCCAGCTTGCAGAAATTTATTCTCGATGACAACAGCTACCACACTGAGAATCTTCCTCCTGAGCTTGCGCAATATCAAGGACCTTCACTTCTTGCCTATAACAATGCCGAATTCAAAAAAGAGCATTTTCAAAGTCTGTCGCAAGTGGGAAACTCACTGAAGATGGAAGATGGCTCAACCACAGGGAAATTCGGTCGAGGTTTCAATTCTGTATGTGTGATGAAAATTGTTGGCTGTTCAGTAACTAACAGCAAGCAGGTTTATAACTGGACAGACTCCCCATCCATCGTATCAGGACATCGCCTGCAAATTTTGGATCCTCACCATGCTTGGTCCAACGGTGGGAACGGTTATGATTTTGTAAAGTACTCTGAGAAGGCCCAAGTCAAATCTCATATGGCTGTATACCAGTCGATTATGGGTGATCTAGATAAACCATTCCCTGGCACCATTATCCGGCTTCCTCTGCGCACCGAAGACCAAGCAAAATCGAGCGGAATATCAGATCGTAGGGTTACAGTCTCGGAGATGGCGCATGTGCTCGAGAAGTTCACTGAAGATTTTGAAAGAGAAGGTCTACTGTTCATGAAGCATGTTCTTAAGATCAGTGTTACATCAACAATTACAGGGCTTATTGAGATCGAAGTGATAAATTCAAAAGACGTTCAGCTGTAAGTTCCCTACTGCATTTCGCGAAAATTCTTACTGATCATCTATTTTACAGAAACAAAACTCGAATCAATGATGCAATCGTCAGCATCTTGGATAATTCGTCTCAAAACTTCGATTGTACCTTTGAGATGAAAGTGAGATATAAGAACCGAAAGATCGCAACCGAAATGCGATTCCTACTTCATCATAGCATACAGGGCGATTCAATGACCGAGGAGATTCGTAATTGGAGTAAAGCTCAGAAATCATTACCCTGGGTCGCGGTTGCTGTTCCAATGCTCGTAAGTTCTCCCTCTTGAAAATTCGCAATTCATCAAAATTCTCCGTTCTACCATGCCATCAGCATTGCTGACAAGCCAGCAGGTGGAAAATGGTTTACCTTTACACGGTTCTTTGTTTCTTGTCATGCCTTTACACATTCCCATCAACCAACCGGCTTTCATTCATGGTCTGTTCAGTATCTCACCGGATCGAGCGCGGTTGTATAAAGCCCAGGACCATAGCTCCCAGGATCAATTGCCAGCAAAATGGAATCAGTTTCTGTTCAACAGCTCAATTCCACATGCTTGGACCAAGCTGCTGAGTCATCTAGCCTTATCCTTTCCTCCTGACTCATCGTTCAAGTATTGGCCTCATACATCAGATGATCCTGACAACTTATCTAAGGATGTTCTTACTCAGGTGCTCTCCTTGATTAGAGATCAGAGTCTACCTATTTGGCACACCGTTGATGGATATGTCAATTCTCGCTCCGGGCTATTGGCTACTGGCGATGAACCCAAATTACTACAGTTGACATTGGCGAATGCGCACATTCCAGTTGTTTACCTCCCAGATACACTGAGAAAGGAAGCCAAGCAGCTTTTCTTGAATCTCATCCTTGGGCCTAGAACTCTCTGCAAGTTCTTGGATATCAAGAGTGATTTGGTCGCTTCCTGGCCACAAGCCACTAGGCAAGGGATTCTGGAATATCTTCTCCCTGTTCTAGGTTCATCGGAATATGGAAAGGGTTTGCCATTGTTCCCGTTCGAGGATGGAAAATGCCGTTCAATTGATGACCATCTTGCTTTTGTGCATCGGGATGAGTTAGATGCAGAATTGTTCCGACATGAAACTTCGCATAATCTGGATATGAAACAGTTTTCTCAGCCGATCTCAAGCTTTTTACAAGACCGTCTGAGAATCTCGACATCACAGTTTCATCCTCACATCCGCCATCGTTCCGCCAACGATCTCAGAAAGTATGCTATGACATACTTTTTCAGTAAGCTTACTGTCGATGCCGACGTGGCCGCTTTGGATCCCGCTCAAGTATCATTTGTCACGAACGTTTGGACCTGGATACAAAGAAATTCAGATATTTTAGATGACAGTCTTGCTAATCTATGGTTGCTTCCGCTCTCAGAAGGCAAATACCGAAAAGTTAAACCTCGCAGCTGCTGGGCTATAATACCACCGCCTGGTTCCATCGGCGATATCATCCAGAATATTGGGAAAGACCCTACTGCCCGTAGTGTGCCAGTAATTCTTCCAGGTACCGCAGGCTTGAATGCAAAACTGTTAGCTTCGATGAAGAACACAAAAGCTGGTGGGGCACTGAAGCTTCGTAATGGCAAAATGTTTCATTTTCTATTACAATGGCTTGGTCAGTCCAATGTTGCCATCGAGAATATATCTGATGGAGACAAAAATGTCATCATTGAGCATATTGCAACAGGCTTGGAGCAACAGCTTGATCAAAAAATCACGAATGATATCCTGCTAAACCTGCAGAAACTTCCGATTTTCGGAGGGTTGACGTGGGGAAGTGACGGAGACAGTCATCCAACGACAACATGGGTACGGATTGACATCTTTAAGGCTGTAATTGGGATCATTGACGGAGCTATTCCTCTTCCTACATTCAAAGAATACCAATTTCTTGATGCGCAGACAACTCCAATCCAAAAGATCCTCGGCTATCAGAAACTTGGTTTATGCAAATCAAAGATTAGAGTTGTGGAAGATCATATCATTCCAGCTTGGAGAGGCACTCAGAAGTGCGCTTGGTCACCACCATCCAAGGCGCAAACTGCTCAGTTAATGCTTCAATCCTACTATGCATTGTCTGGCCAAGCACAAATGGCCATGGCTAAACTACCAATTGTACCTACCCAACGTATCGACGGTAGTTTGACCAACAAGTTCTCCGCTGCTTCTTCTTTGATAGATCCTGAAAACAAATGGCTAAAGAGTCTATACTTCGACGATGAAGAAATGCTACCTGCCCATGAGCAATATGACAGATATGGCTTGATTTTCAGGAAGTTTGGATTAAGGACAGAAATCGATGAGTTGTTTGTCTACGAGCGGGTACGCAAATTCGCGAATAGTTCTTATCCTAAAGAAGAAGTCCATATCCGTGCCATCAACCTCTTGAAAATTCCTTGCTCTTGGTCTTCACAAGCAACGGCGACAGAACACAAACAATTCCTCAATTTGAAATGGCTACCGGCCACCTTGCCCGATGGCTCCACCGGCATGGTAAGCCCAAACGAATGCCGTGGTATTGAAGACAGTCTACGTGCAGGGTATAGGCTTCCCATCGTCTCTTTGAGTGTGACTTACAGATGGAAAGAATTCCTTGGGTGGAACACTACCTTGTCCGACGATACCTTACTTGCGCAACTCAATCAAGGTATCATTAAAGATGATTGCGCCGTCGTCGATTCCGTGCTAAGCTACTTGAGGGATAACTTCCGAATTGCTGCCGTTTCCGATTGTCTGAAACAACTTCGATGCGTTCTCACTGATAAAAACATATTCGTTACTGCTTCCAAGGCATTTTTCTCTGGTTGCACCCTTCTCGACCCTTTCCTGGGAAATGTTGATACTGTATTTGCAAAAAATCATAGAGGAATTTTGGAGGCAATGAATGTCCGATCTAAGCCAGGAGTAAAAGACATTCTTGAAGTTCAAGCTCAAATTGAGCAATCAGGCCATCCTTACAAAGATTCCGATATTGAAGTTCTGTTGGAAACTATTAAGATTGCCAGCGGATTTCCTAGAACGACTTTGCGAGGCTTGAAAGTCCTGGACCAAGATGGTGTTCTATGTCCAGTGGAGGATATAGCTTATGATGACGCAGCACTGTTATCTGATAGGATTATCAACAAAGTTAGGTTCACTAATTCTCGAATCTCTAAGCAAACAGCAGAAAAGTTGTCTATTGAGCGAATTAGTGAGCGATTGAAGAAAGGAGAACTAGAATTGGCTGATAATGATGACGACGAGGAGGACTTCCAACAGTGTGAGGCTATTACTACAAGCATCTCCACTACTCTGAGACGATATCCTATCGCAAGTACGTTCAAAGAGTATCTCGCGAATGCCGATGATGCCAACGCATCGGCAGTTCACTGGATGCTGGACCCCAGGCAACATCTAACTGATAATCTTCTTACGGAGGAAATGAGAGATCTTCAAGGACCATCTCTTCTGGTCCATAATGATGCAGTATTTCGGGACATTGACTTCAACGGATTCAAGGATGTCGGTCTTGGTAGCAAACGAGAAGACAAATCGGCTATCGGCATGTTTGGTCGAGGGAGCCAAACCATGTTTCACTTCACCGACAATCCATGTCTATTGTCTGGCGATTACTTGTTGATTCTGGACCCCTTGCAGAAATGTCTCCCTTTCAACAGGACTTGGCAAGCACGAAAGCCGGGTGTGAAGATATTGCTATCTAAACTCAAGCAACTTCATCCAAATCAATTGGCTCCATTCCAAGGTCTGTGGGGTTATGATGGTGGCTCCGATCATTATGATGGAACAATTTTTCGTTTTCCATTGAGGAAGCATGCATCACCCTTAAGAGAAAATCAAGAGCCTCTAGGCATTGATTCAGTCCGTTTGTGCTTGCTACAATACTTTGAAGAAGCTCGGATTTCTCTACTCTTCCTCAAAGGAGTGAAAGTTGTCAATTTTAAAGGACCAGAGGCGAAAGAACTCTTTTGGTCGGTCAAGAAGAAAGATTCGACATCCGCTTACACAATTTGTACCTCCAAAAAAGTGTTCAGACCGGACAAATTATCCGTTACCGAAGATAAATGGTGGGTTTATTCAAAGATCGAAGAGACACCTAGCACAGCGCCCGAATTTGAATCCAGAGTTAAAAAGAATCTGGAATATGGCATTGCAGCATTGGTACAATCGGAAGACAAACAGGGCGCGGATATTCATAAAATACTTGCACCAAAGATATTCTGTACACTCCCACTACCTGAAGCGTCGAAGATTCCTGTCCATGTACACGGTACATTCTGTCTTTCCGGAGACAGGAATACGCTCATTACTGGAGATGAAACACCCGAGTCAAATTGGAATGCCTGGCTGTTGAAAGAACCATTGGCAGATGCTTACTTCACGTTTCTGGAAGGCTTGACGCAAGAAATTGGTTCAGATGTATTCCGATTCTGGCCATACCGATATCCCCCAAAAGAGAGCTGTTTGGAGTTGTTGTGCACATCTTTCTGGGAGAAGCTTCCGAACAGTTCAGCCCGGCTGTTTCCTCGACGTATTGCAAGTCCCGATGCAATCAACATGACTATTTCTCAAACAGTCTTTGATTTTCTGGAGCCCAAGTTCTCCAGGCAAATTGCTCCAGTGCTGCAAGCTCTGGAACCAAATCTTTCGCCACACTTCCCTGCTCACATATTTTGCAATATACGACCAATGTGTGTTGCTAAGTCTGTAGGTCGTTCTGGTTTACGTGAAATATTTAAGTCTAAGAAAGCGAGCGAATTTCTTCAAGAGGCGATGGTCAATGACCCACTCTTGATCGATAATGTCCTTCATGAAGTTGTTCCTGTCGGAGATGTTTCTTCAGACGAGTTGGAACAATTAGATGGATGTACAGTGTTGCCTCTCGCGGACGGAACATTGGGACAACTAACGCTGGTACAGTCACCAATGCCTCCGAACACTCGATATTATTACATCGTTACGAGTTCAGAACTGAAACTTTTTGACTTCGCCAAGAGCCTTCTTATATTGGAACACCAGAACAACTCATACGACCGCATTGGCGAAATCGTCAAAACCAAAAAATTCAATGTCAAGAAGCTGGCATTGTACCATGTCCCCGAACTTCTGTCCACGAAATCTCAAGGATCTAGAGTTGTAAATGAGGAGACTGATAAGTGGTTGAAATCCTTTTGGGAATATTGGAATAAGGCTTCCTCATCTGCTGCCGAAAATTTATCCACAGACCCGGCAAGCTTTCGCTCTCTGCCATTGTTCAAAGCCACCTGTAATGGTGCTTGGGGTTACTATAGTATATCGGAGTTAAGAAGCCTACCATCTATCATTGATCCATCAGAAATGTCGCATAAACAGCTATGTGTTTGTATTCCTGGTCTTTATAATTTCAGACCAGACTTTATGCCCAAGTTCATTGCCGATGCTGAGAAGTCCCTCCTCGATCCAAAGGCTTTCAGTAGATTCATCGATGCTTTACACATCCTAGCTCCAGACAAAGTATTGATTGAAAAATTATTCTCTCAAGTGCCGGCTCGACAAGCTCTTATAGAGTCGAATCGACAAGATCTTATCAAGGTACATTCATTATTGGTAGTTTTGTTAAAATCCCCTTTGCTAATTGAAGTTGTAGCTACTTCGAGAACTCGTCATTAAGCATGTAAAGGCTGGTCACACGTCTGCTCTTAAGTATTTGATTCTGTTGCCGATTTGGCCTGCGTATATGCCTTCAAACCCAAGCAAGAAATACATTCCAGCATCAGGCGCAAAGTATACCAAACAACCTCAGCTTTTGGCACCATGGAGCAGAAAGCTTCCAAATTTTATTGACTTCAAGACCATACAGTATTCAGGAGCTGAAGAATGCCTCGAGAAAATGGAAGTTGCCTCTGTTGCCGCTGAAAAGCTAATTCGATATTTCGATTCCCGGGAGTTTCCATCCACTCTACAGGCGATAGGTGACGACGTCTATGTACAATTCATTAGAATTTTAGCTGAACATGTTTTCTCGGAGAAAGATGATTTCTCTATCATCAAAATGCTGTCTTCCTTGTCCATTGCTGCCGATACAATGGGTAAAATGCACCAACCTCATGAGCTTTTCGATCACCATGATGAAATCTTTAGATCTGCGTTCCAGGACCACCACGGATACTTCCTTCACGATTGTGTAAAGGCAAAGGGATATGACTCGCTATGGTTCAAAATTGGTCTTCGCCGGCGAGGAAGTAATGGATGCTTCCAAATCCACGACTACTTGGAATGCCTGCGATCTCTGAAGGCTTTGATTCATACATATGACTATGCCACACTAGTCGACAAGACCTCAAAGATACACGACAGAATAAAGAAGATTTTGTCACCACTGATCGCTCCGAGTTCCGCCACGTATCTATTTGATCACCATGGTTGGAGAGAACTTGCAGAAATGTCAGTTTTCTTGGTTCGAAAAGATAATACCAGGGAACCACCATATCGACAAGATAACATGGACAGAATCTCGGAATGCGACACAGTAATTCCACTATCCAAGGTTGTTCTCTACAAATATGCTGCCATTTGCTGGAGCAACACACCATTCGTGGTTCTTGAACCAACTTCCGAAGTTTTGAGCAGGGTACCAAGACACGGAGAACCATTAATGATCGAAGTCTGGAAACACCTTGAGCACATGGTGGAGATATCAAAGACCATATCACGTGCAGATATTCCCGCGTTCTTATCAGATCTCTATGAATTGTATGATTATCTTCAGAAACATCTTGTGCGCAGCAAGGAGTACTTCAAGTTATTTGCTCAAAGCTTAAAGCGGGCGAATCTCTGGCTAAACCTCGATATCCCTGATCCAAATACCGTTATCCTTGATGATTTGCAAAGATCATGGAAGCCGCTCGAACATCTACTGCTCATTAGCTCAACTGATGCACCACCATTAGAGTGCATTCGGCTAAGCCTGAGCCCATACGAAAAGTTGCTGAGGGAACTTGGCTGCCAGTCGATTCATCACCCCATTGTGGAACCCATCGCTTCCCAACCAGCGCAACCACTTCTGGACACTCTTCGCACCTACCGGAAACAAAAAAAGATGACAGATATCGTTTTCGTTGCCCAAAACATTCGCTTTCACGCACACAAAATTATCATGGGATGTGCGTCTAGCTATTGTGCGTCAACTTTCTCCGGTCGTTGGGCTGTTGGAGAAGAGATTGTATTGGACACCATGAGTGCTCATACCCTTGGTATCCTAATCGACACGGCTTACGAGGAACCGATCGACTGGACCGAAATGACCGTTGACCCCGAGCAATCGTCCCAAGACATTACCGCCAACGATGCCAATGATAAGAAGCTCGATCGGCTCCTCGATCTACACAAAGGCGCCGATTATTTCCTCATGTCCTCACTAGCAAACCGTGTCGAGAACATGATTATAGACCAATCAAAGTGGTTCATCAGATTAGATAATGTCGGCGAGTATCGGGATGTTGCGGCGGATTCCAACGCCAAGGTCTTTGAGGACCTGTGCAAGAAATTCGCAGAGGAAAATGTGGTCGCGTTGAGGCGGTGGGAGAATGCTTTTGCTTCGCAAACTATGGAGGGCACACGGGGAATACCTAGGTAGTTTGCAGGTGTAACTAGTAACTAGTGGATTAGGTATGAACGGCGCAAATTTGATGCAATTTAATGGGTTAACAAGTTTTTGAAATATAGGAATGTGACAATCGTGATAGATTTGCATATCGAAAGAAATTTATATATTTGAACAAAGGTCGATATTAAAATAATCAAACACTTCAAAGGAACTTTTTTTTTTAAATAAAATAAGCTAAAACATTGAAACGATTCAGACATTTCCATATACGTACAAGACCCCCCTGCAGCTAAGATCATACTCGAACTCCCGGTGATCCTTGCCTATGACATAATTAATCCCCGGTGAGCATTTCACCTCTTTACATTACTCCCGGTGAGCTTCTCGATGCTCAGATTCCAAGATTCCACAAGATATCTCCACAAACCCCATATCTAGACATCCACGCCAACCCTCTCGTTTCTACACCACAAGCCAAGAAATCATCATACCATACCATACCATACCATAAACATCATATCCTACCAAACCAAACCAAACCAAACCACATCAATTAATTTTTCAATTTCATATTACACGCTCATGCTACTACCGATACTATTATACCGCCACACCCCTAACTTCACTCGTCTTTCGTATACATACATCCTGTAACCATCTCTCACCCATCAAATATCAATGATCCTGCGATATCTCCACCATGTGTCTTTCTGCAAATGTTGTTTGACATCCTTTGATTCCTTCGTTTCTTCTTCACTAACATAGCTCCATCTTCGGTTCGTGGGTGCATGGTGAGTTTGACCCTCGCATATAACACACAAGCACGAGCTCCACAGCTACTCTCCTGACGCTTCCCCGAGTTCGCATCATCTCGATTCCGTTCAAGTAACTCGACAGATCCGACTCAATGCCAGAGCCTAAGTAAAATTTTCCCTCCTTATTTCTTACTCCTAAAGAACCCCATCTTCTTTTTCTTCTCTTTCCCATCCTCGCCCTTCTTCTTCTCCTTCCCATCCTCACCTTTCTTCTTCTCTAATTTTCCAGAAGAATGCCCCGCTCCATCTCCCGCTCCATTCAAAGACATCTGCTGCATGCCAGCAGTCAACGGTCCACTATCATACCCTGGGTTCTTCATCGGCGGGACAGGAGCTGGGCTTCCTTGAGGTCTTACGCCTCCGAGAGCATTACCCGGTCCACCAGGCAATCCAAGCCCTGGTTGTTGAGGTCTTGGTGTTGCCGCAGCAGGTGGAGCGGGAGGAGGATCATTAGCTTTGAAAAGATAGGCTGGAGCTTGTGGTCTTGGTCTGTCGATTGGTAAATCCAATTGCTTCCTCCCGGCTGTCAAATCCCCGACTTGTTTCAGGAACAGATTTGGATTAAGCATGTGAGAAGTGGCTAAAAATACATCCTTGTTGCAATTTTTTGAAACTTCGTAGCAAGCTCTTGCTTCCGAATAGGTAGCTCCACCGGCCATGAAAACAATTATCCTTTGCATGTTATCTGGTGTAGTACTGCGCCCACGAGCCCATGTAGGCTTGGCACTACGAAGTGAAGCTTGTGATTGAAGAGCCATTTCTTCAGATGGATCGGTGGGAGGTTTGGTGTAAGGGAAGGTAGAGGGGTCGAGGGCTCCTTTGGTGATTTCTTCAAGACTACGTTGGAGATTGGTTTCATATCGAGATAGAGCGAGCTCTTCGTTAATGACAGTAGGTATAGGTTTTGGTGGAAATAATGGAATTGGTACAGCTTTGGTTTTCGAGTCTGTAATTTTCTTTGTGATGTGAACCCCTAGTAATTCTAGGTTGAGAATTTCGTTCATTTCTGAGAGGGGAAGTCCTGAATGATGCAAAAGACGCTCTATATCTTCGGTAATTAATCCATCTCGGAATATGACGTAAAGTATAATGAGCCGCAGCCTTTCTTTAGGAGCAACAGCTGGATTATCTAATAGACGAATGATTTGTGCCCCCATCTCCTTTGGTTTTCGAAAATCTTCGTCAAGTCCTGTGGCTAGTGTTTGTTCCGCCAACGCAATATCGGGAAGCTCGTGGTGTTGAAAGATGTTCATACATTCTTGTGCCATATTCAAATGTAACGAGTATGCTTCCTTCATCTCCTGAAATTGAGGTAATCCTGCTAACATATCCTTGATCTGATTAATACTGACATTTTCCGCGTCTTGCTTGGCGAAATGGGGATTGTCTGCGATAAACTTTTTGAAATCACTCATTAATTTTTCGATGGTTTTACTCATATGCTGGTGCCTATTTTCCACCCATATCTTATCCTTTTCACCGATTTCCATTTCTTTCTGTTCCTCATGTGCAGTTCCCTCATTCAATATAGTTGTGTATGTAACTTTCTCGTGGTCTTTGATTGGAAGGAGGTCGTGTGCCATGGCTTGATATGTGAATTCGTGTAGTAATGGTGCCAATGTGTCCATTGATCTGTCAGTTATGAGTAGAACACCTTGAGGTCGATTAGATGGCGGTGGAAAACTGGGATTATATTGTTGGTATGCATCAAGCTCCTCCTGGACAAACCGAGCTAGATGAGAACAGAGAACCGCTGCTTCATGTGTAGGGTTTTTAGGTCTGTAGTATCGTATCTTGGGTGATTCCCCTAGGGAAACGCAGATTCCAGTAATCTATGTATCAAATCAGTCTCATTCATAAAACTCATGCCAACCAACGAATCCTACCTTTTGCGCTAGAAGTTGCATATGATCGCGAACCAGAGGCGCACATGCTGGGTGAAATAGAATGGGAAAACTCCATGGATCTCTGAAGGTTATTAAATGCGACTCGCGTGGGTAATAATCTATGGATAAAGTTTCCCAACCGCCTAATTGTTCTTGAGCTTGTCTGGAGGAATCGATACGCCGGCGCATCGTTGGATCGAGAAGGGCAACCCATACTAGGAATGATTTACGATATCTCCGACGTTCGAAGTCGGCCAACAAACAGTCGACAACATGTGGTTCGGGTGATAGAAGGTATATGGCATCCATGCCCGGATTCATTTCCCTCCTGCTTTCCAGAGTTTCCACATCTGCGCTGTTCTTAGTAGAAGCTTCTCAACTCGCATAAGTTAACATACTGGCGATATTTTCATTGAGAATGTCATCTTCTTTGAGGACACTAAACACTATCTTCTTGGTCTTCTCGTCGATAACCAGTACCTTCCACTACAATTGTTTCAGCATATATTCGATCGCAGGTTGGGAAAACATACGTCGCCCCGAGTGATCGATTTTATGGTATCCAGAATAGCTATAATTCATGTCAGTTTGTATACATTTCCTCACATTCGCAAAGTCGAGCTCACCCTGGCGCTGTTCGTCAATGGCCGACACCCCCATGATGGGCGGTGTGTGAGTGTTGGTGTAGACTTTTTCGAGGTATCGACGAGTAGCTCAAGTAGTGAAGATGGATTATATTTATCTTTAATAACGAGTGAGTAGATTCAAAGTGGTTTATTATTGTGAATTCTTGAGGTTGTTTGATTGAAAGGGAGTTTGAATCTTGGCGGGGTCATGTTCACATTGGAAACAGAAATACTGATGGCTTGTTTCGTGAGGCGGCCGCTTAAATGCGGTAATTCCAGACTAATAACCTTGAAGCCATCTATGACATGGTGTTTGATATAGAATCACAAATGTCTTAATATATATTTATTATTTTTAATACAACTACCAATCTTTTCCGCCCCTTTATTTTATGTGTGTCACTGGTTAAGATCAACTCTATGAAGTAAGTGCTCATAGAGAGTCATAGTAGAGTAATTGCGATCAAGTTCGCGCTCGCATATGGATCTTCAACATCAATGCAAGCCAGGTATCCACAAGCTGTGTCAGGACCACCCATCCAGGGGGAAACTATCAAGGGGAAACAATAATAGCTCAGTGCTGCGAGTGTGCGAGTGTGCGAGTGTGCGAGTGTGCGAGTGCACATGGTAGGCTTCTTATGTACGTTTACTTCCCGAATCTTCTAGGATTCTAGCTCCTTTAGAGTTAGGAAAGGTGGCAGTAGCGTCTAGCTTGTCTGAGAACATAATATTAGTGTCTTCATCAAGAGTATAGGATACAGTAGTAGCTTTCATGCGAGTGCTTTGGCAGGGAATGGAATCCGACTACTGCTGTCGATTTATAAGCACTGTTGTACGAATAACTTCACAATATTGAGCTATGCCATCCCATTTGATTCTCCGATGGGCGGACCTTGAGAGTCCCATACATTTATGAACATCAACCCCTTATTGCGCATGGAACTATTTTATATGGTATGATATATCGCCTGTTACTCCATAGATAAGAGCCAGCGTGGGGGCTCATCGACAGCAACTACGCGCAGTGAATGAGATTCCGAAGAGCGAGAACAATGTCCGCTATTCCAAATTCCTACACATTACTCCGTAGCAAGACGTAAAAAGAGCCATAACGAAATTCTGCCGATCGTCAAAATTCCAATGCGTACCATATTCAGTAGACATAAGTCTTCACAAAACCCACTCAAAGGTTACTCACCGGACTGATATATTGACACCACTTCCAAAATTTGTATTTGCTACTTTGATGTCAACATGATAACTATCGCCACTCACACTTGGCTTCAACATGTGCGAGCAAGACCAAAAGCTCACCAACCCTGACTGAGGTGGCACATCTAACCCCATCCTCACCATCCTCACCATCACTCCCTCAAGACCAAAGATCGAAATCACTACCCACTACAAGCGCACACCTCAAGGAATTCTACCTCAGCAGCCTATGATGTTCAGAGCTAAACATCCATCTTAACCGAACCGAGTAATCTCCATGTGAAAGTTATAATATCGGTAATAAAACCAAAGCATTCCCAACCATTCTCTATGACAATACAATACACAAAACCCATCAACCCATCACTCAAACCCACCCTCACTCTTACCCTTACCTTCAATACCAATCCCTCAACCAATCCCTAACCAACCATAACCAACCCCAGACACACAATAC
>NGKG01000006.1:1690642-1714016 GCA_002162505.1 Myriosclerotinia scirpicola | reverse complement strand
TCCTCCCCATAAAAAAACCTAACCAAAACCCCACACCCAAACATCAACGCATCCCCATCCTCCGTCCAAACACAATCCACCAACCCCCTCCTCTGCAACACCGCACATTCCGCCTCCGCCTCCCCCATCGCATCCATCCACCTCACCCCCAAAAACCCCAAACAATCCTGCAAAACATCATTTTTAAAATTCCACACCCCGGCTCCCTTACCCCCATATTTCTCATCAGGCTTATTAGGACCATCAGCTACAAATATGAGTTGAATGTTTAGTTTCAGCAGGCGCAAGACGACGGCTATGATGTTTCGTTCGTTTAGGTTGAGGTGGGTGTATTCTGTTTTTGTTAATACCTACTCACGTATAGCCACATTCATGTGAAATTTTGAGATGTAACACACTTTTACCAACACTGCCCACATTTCCACCAGTAAAGGAGAGTTTATATCTCCAAGATGCTTCATCGATCGCTATCCTCAATGGTCTTTTATGTTGTTGAAAATGTTGGGTTGCGAATTCGGCAAGGGTAACAATTTCTTTACAATCGGAGATGAGATCCCAGAGTCTAGTTGGTGTATTAGATGTTAGTGAATATCGTGACTCGCAACAGAAGTAAAGTAGGTATGAACTTACCCTGGGATGCCCATTTTTGGGTTTCGGAAGAAGATGCACGGAGATTGTTGGGGGGTGGGTGAACTCTGTGGGGTTAACGAGCGGGAGTAAAGGTCCGTTTGTCAGGGCTCAATCAACGTCAATATCAAAACTTCGAGCTGCTTTTCGTAGATGCACAAGACTTGTATATTTTTGTCAATCAAGATCTTGGGGAAAAGCTTTAAATTTCATTTTCAGGTTATTCGACATATCTGTCCTTCTGACATTTAAACAATATTCCCAAAAGATATCAAGCCATTTCAATAGTTACAAGACACAAAACACCCTTTGTTACCCACCCTATTTCATTGGCCATTTGGATTCAAAACATAAACAGTTCGCTAAGGTTGTCATTAGAGACAGAGCCCGGCAGATCACAAGGTATATCAGATGGAGTTAGATTGTCAATTGCTTTTTCTCTTCAGGTTAGCGATTGGGTCAAGGATCTGGAAAAACGAAAGAGCAATGTAATGGCCATTGTTATAATTGGCTTAGAATATTTCTTCTATATGATGTCTTCTCTGCATGAGATCTTCTCAACTTCTCGTCCGTCGATTCCTACATCCAAATCTTCCAAAGCACAGTACAAGCTATATGTAGCAAACGAAAATTATTTCAAAGGGTGTAACCAGAACGCCTGCTCGTCCTTCCCGCTTCACGAAATTCACTCCAAGGAATTCGCGCTAGAAAAAAAGCAAGCAGTAAATCATCAACTTCATAAAATCATTCAACAGATGAATCGGAAAAGAATCCATCAAAATCTTCGTCCTTTATGCCCTTGGGGAGAGGCTTCTTAGCGAGGGGCGTGCATTGAGAGTTCTTGTTTGCAATTGGCGACGCGCTGTGAGCCGATTTTTGGACGGCTGAGGTAGATGAGGGCTCAATTATGCCAGAACCGAAAAGCCGAAGTCGAGCTTCGGTAATGGCATTCATTTGAGGGTTTATCGGTGCGGGTGTGGGTGCGTGGGTGTGGGTAGATGTAATGGGGGCATTTTCTTCCTCGCCCGAGGAGTCATCGAGTGTAAGGTCAACTGTCAGCCCTGAAGATGTCTTTGCATTTCCCTGCGTAGAAGATTTCAGGGGTTGCGCGTTGCGAGGCTCGTTTGGTTTAGTTTGATTTATATCCCGCTTTGATAAGATTTGTGGGGGTACCTCATTGCCGTTAGAAGAAATACTTCGAGCCTGTCGCGAGATTTCTATATGCGGAGACGCAGATTTTATCAAACCTTCAGTAGCTGGTCTGGATCCCGATAATCTCCCCGGGGTATTTTTTACTCTCTTTGCGGGCGGTTGTTGTTGGGGCAGTGTAGGTGTATTATTTTTGCTGGAGATTGTTGGAGACCCAGCACGTCTTTTGCCCTTGGATATCATCCCAGGAGCATCCGAACTCTCGTCACATCTCGATGATGATGTAGCTGGTGGGAGGGCTTTCTTGGTACCGTGCTCAATGATACACGACAACAAATTCTCACACTTGACCATTTCGGTGACTGGGGCTACCTTCCCGCCCCGGTCGTTTGTAAACTCACTTCTCCACGCCTGTACATCCATAGATGTCACTGCAGAAAGTAGCACCTCCACATTCTTCTGCAGGGCTGGTGCCTTCTTCTTGGTAATCATGTTAAGCCTGTAACAGTTATTACTGGCTTCTTGTCCTGGTTGTGTCGACGCAAGGGAGCGAATGAGGAGAATTGGTATGATATGTTTGATGTATTCGGCCACCCAAAAATTAAATTTTGGAGCGATCATTTTCTGCAATTCCATTTCGTCGAAAGAAACATCCCAAAACTTGCCGATATCATTTATTATTCTCTCGGAGGAGATCAATGGTCTATTGTACAAACTAACGATGCGAGGGTCCGGAAACTTATCCGGCACTTCGACTCGACTGTTAGTTTTTGTGAGGTATTCACGAAGTCGATTACTCCAAGCGGGATAATCTGCAACAGATGCATCGCAAAGGTCTTTGCCAAACCCTTCCTTGGCAGTTGATATTTCCAAAGCTAGGACGACACCACAATTCATGAGACCTTTGCCGTTCTTGCTGTAATCACCTCCCTTTAGGACGGCGAATAATACAAGTCCATCTCTAGTCAAGCCTGGGAATCGTTCCTGTATTCTGTCCGCTCGATAAACAGTGATGTTATCGATGTCGACCTCGCGCTTTGTTTCATCAGGTTCATTCAACCCACCTGCATTATTTCCAGCCTTTTTCACTTTATGCTTTTTAAGGTGGCAAAACCGGATCAAATTTGTAGCTCCAAACATAAATGCATCCGAATCTTCTGTCCAGACAGCATCGACCACCCCACGACTTTGCATAGCAGAACATTCAGCCTCCGCTTCGCCAGGAGCTTCATGCCATATCACACCCAAGGAAGTTACTGTCTGTTTCAACAGACTATCATCCTGCGAACGATATTTATACCACGGAGACTGCCCACCAAACTTTTCTGATGGTCGGTTTCTGCCGTCCGCGACAAAAATTAATTGGATATTCAATTTTAAGAGTTTCAATATCTTATAAAGAATATTTTTCTCGTTCGGGTTTGCAGCTGGAACATCTTTAACGCCCCCAAATGTTAGCAAAGGACATCAATATGTACTACGGTATGGGGGAAGGAAGACATACTTCTACGAATATCTGCCACTCTCTGTGGCTCCAGGTAACACTTAAACTTCCAGATAGACACATCAACAGCGATCCGAAGCGGTCTTCTCTCTCGTTCGAAATGGGCGGCCGCGAACGCAGCGGTTGAGATAGTTTCACCGATTTCAGCTTGATCGAAAAGCTGCCACAACCTAAAGAACTCATGTCAGTCAGGGATAGTGAGCCATAGCAATTAGCTCACTCTGGAATGCCCATTGTATGTGAGCTAATTGCTAATTCAGAAAAATGTTGCGATAGTGTCAATTGTGCAATGCAAGGGTTTGTCCATGATTCAGGCGCGTCGCGGTTTCAAGGTTAAGTTCAAACCTTGCCGTGAACGCGTCGCGTATTGACCACATAATCACGTGTCTTGTTGCCGATTGGAGGAGAGTCAGGAGACACGTCAAGCTTTGGAGTATCGTATTAATTTACAAGGTATTTCGATATAATAAGTATAGGTGATTAATATTAGAATAAATGCTTTGAGGAGTTCATCGATCAATTTATGCTGTCGGGCAAGTATCTAACTCTAGTTTCAGTTTCGGTTTCGGTTTGTTAACTCGATACTTCTAATACAATGCCTGCAGTATATAATAACTTACCTGCCAGTTATAACAGGCATACCGAGAAAACTGATTAGCATATATCTGGTCATCGTACCGCTGTCAACTAAAATTTCTCCTACTAATACGAAAGACGTTTACTTGAACTAAACTTCAAGATGATGCTAGCGTTCCAAGAAGTAACTCCATTGTCATTTGATATCTCCCAAGTAAATAACCACTGCCTGTAGACTCCAGAGCACCAATAATTAGTCAACAGTGTTTCTACACTAGACGATGCTCAAACCAAAAGCGCTACACGAACCAAACACACAAGTAGAAACAAAGCTTGTGAGAAAGACAAGCCTTCTATCATCCCTAACCCCTCGCCACCCACTTAAAAACCACATCCTGCGGCCTATTAACCTGCAACGTCAATTTCGGCGAACTATCCTCCAAGATCCCACTCAACCTCCTCTTCGCATCCTCCTCCGTCTCCCCATCCCTCCTCACAATCTGCACCTTCCATTTGCGAAAAATCTCATATAAAACCCCGACGAATTCAACCTGCGACATTTTCATCCCAGGACAATAGCGGGGTCCGTGAGACCAGGCGAGAAATGTACCTTTGGGCGGTTCACGAAACGTTTCTGTTTCTGTTTCTGTTTCTGTTTCTGTTTCGGAAGACTCGGATGCATCGAGCCAGCGCGAGGGGCGGAAATCTAGGGAATCGGGTCCCCAGATCCAGGGTAAGGTGTGGATGACGGAGGCGTTGAGGTGCACGGCTGTTTGAGGGGCTATGTTGATGCCTTTGATGGTTTGTGCTTCGGTGGTTTTGCGGACTATGGTGGGGACTAATGTGTAGAGACGGAGCGTTTCGTACTAATTTTTACATGGTGCCTCGGTTAGTTCTCGGCATGGAGTGTTTGACTTGAAGGCTGACAATGAGATTGGGGGAATTGGCACATACCATTATTGCCAGAGAACGTGTGAGAAGAGCGAAGGTGGTTTCATAATCGCCATCAGGGTGTATTTCTTGGACCCTGTCGATCTCGGCGATGATCCAATCTTGCCATTCCGAATGAAGTGCTAAGCACATAATAGAGTATGCAAGCGTATTAGCTGTAGTATCAAATCCTCCAATTGTCATGGCAAACAAATTTCCGGTAATATCTTCTTCAGTCATGTATGTTGACGTCTTTGAGGATCGTGGAAACTTTTTATCTTGATCGGCAATCTTTACCAAGGACGCTATGAGTGAACTGCGAGAACTTGGTGAACGTCTTTCTTCAGCGATACTTTGATTCAAATGAAGTGGAAACTCGGTTTTTGCAATCCCTATCTTTTTGACAGCATTTGGCATGAATGGTAGAGTTAGATATTTTGCAGGTATGAAGACGGCAGCAAACAGATTGTCTACCATAGTCAACATAGAGCTCATGAATGTAGTTTGAAATCCTGCCAGTGGTGTTTTGGAGCTTACGGCTTCCCCCCACGATCGGTGAGTGCCGAAGCAAATGAACCCAATAACATTGATCGCAATGGTCCTAAGACCTTCGAATGTGGCGTTTTTCGAGCCTGGCTGATTATCCGTTGATGGATTTGACAATACAGAAAGCATATCTCGAGTCTGTGTCAATGCTTCGTCCCAAACAGCCTTCATGACTCTCTCATTTAGGGCAGGTGCTACAATTCTTCGATGTCGTTGCCAATCTTCTTTATCGGACTTTCAATATAACGTATTAGCGATGAATGCAGCTCCATTGGAAAATCAAGATCATACGAACAGCGCTGATATTTGGTCCAAACACCTCCATTATCTCTGTGCATAAGTCAGCCTTTGCATCCAAGTGGAGTGATAGCACATACGAAGAGCAACTTCAATTTTTGGAAAGTCTTTCCTTCTTGTTAAGACCTCCTCAGCTACTTCAGGGTCTCCGATGTAAATCGTGACGTCTGAAGGGGAAACAAGAACGAAGGTAGTACCCCATTTTTCATGCACGGAATATTTGCAATAATGTTCCCAGGCGGGTATAGTAATCTTAACTCGATCAAATATAAATCGAGGTAAAATCTTCGAAAGGTTCGAATAACCAACGAATGTACAAATGATCAGCCATAAGGGATTCTGCACAGTCAACTCTTACTTAGTATTGATCATAGAATGTAGTTGGACCCTGAGTTGAGTAATTACTTACCGCTGAACCCCAAAGACCGAATTTGATAGGAAGTCCAAATTTTCGAGCAGCAAGATAATGGCGTGGAAGAGCGGATAGATACCATGTTGAAAAAGAAAAGGCCACCAACAGCGAGATCAAAAGGACTCCCATTTTGTGATAAAAAAATTGTACATGGCGAAACTTGTTAGATTTTGGGTGTGCATCTTATTTATATGTCCCATAAGCAACATCAATCCCGACACGAGTTGACCTCATTGGCACTCGCCTGTATAGGATTTTCATTCGGTACTATTGTGGGCTCAAAGAGCCAGCAGAACTCCAATGAGCACAAACAGATTCTCAAGCAATGCAGGGGAGGGTGTTGGAGTACGTCTCGGTTGCTAACCGATCCGATCTCGAGCCGGTACAGTATTTTGGGAATTGGATCGAGTGATCTCGTTTGATTGAATGATAGATAACCTTATCGCAAAGATGAGGCTGAGGTCTCATGTATGAGAGTTAAACGGTTGATATCATTCGTATTGCCGCACCGCTACAATGGACTTGTTGAATTTTAACATTGCGGGGGAAGATCTAACTTGGCAAAAGCACCGATCGACTCTGTAGCAACTTGCAAGCGAGACAGGGTCGGTTGGGTAAACTACGGGTAAATCCGACCCTTCTCCGTGGACCAGTGAACCAATGAACCAGTGGGGATCTGGCACAATGAAATGATGAGCTGCCTTTTTTAAAATAAAATGTAAAAATTTGATAACAAGCATTGAGAGATTGTTTGACTTCTCTCTACCACAAAACTAATAATAATGTTACAAATATCATATGAATATGTCCTGACTCCTGACCTGTGGATCGACTCGCTAGGTTTGCCCCACATACCCGGTACATCTGCCGGTACAAGCATACAAAAACGAGCCGATTGATGGAAGAACACAGTACTATAAAAAGGCGGGAAAGGAAGATTCTCGACTCGATACCTACATGCCAACACCGCTTGTTCGAACCTCTGATGTCTATCAGACGCAAGAACATTCATGGACAGGTCGAATTCGGGTGCCAAATTTATTTGCCAGCTGGCTCCTGTTCGATAAGATATCTTACAAGGCTAAGTGTTTTATACCCTTGAACCCTCTGGCAACGCGTTTGAATCGACTCTCAATCTTTTGCTGTTTCGCTCACTAAGACTCATCGTTTCATTCCCCATCTCATCCCATGCTAGATGAACTCATCTTGCGAATATGGCGACATTGAATCCACCTCTTTTTACACCATCCACGCAATGATACGCGATGATATTATTATCTCAGAAGCGATGCGAAGAGGCTTTGAAGAGGCTGGACAGCGATCAAGTGCAAATCCTCATATCAAATCCCACGGACTCCCTGGATATTCCCGAGAAGATTCAGTAGTGTGCCGAAGAGAAGCGAAACATCTGCAGGGATAGAGCATGGAGACACAAAGCAGGCGATGGCTCCGTGATCATATTGAGAGACGTGACGGATGGGGTTCTTCAATGCATACAGAAAGTCAAGGAAGTAGGAGATATCGTTGTTCTTTATGACCCTAGCATTTGCCTTGCCATGGGCAGCTGTAGGCTTTCTTCTTTCGATAGCGATTGAGAATGGCGTAACATTTGGCGCTATGGAGGTCGGCATTGAGAAGTAACTCGGCTACTGACTCGATATGAGGTTCCCGAAGGACTTTATCTTAACCTGGTATTAAAGATCAGGTTGGCTCAGAAGTTTCATTGATAGACCTCTAGATCATACTCAGATTTCGATCGCGGGCTATATAATTATACACGAAGAGTACCACGAGACATGGAGGGATCTTAGGGCAAATTTAAGTTAGCTGACAAGTTTAATGGGCGTTTGCTGGCAGCGGTCAAACTTACATCAAAAGATGTGAAGGAAGAGCTTGATGAGATTATGGCAGCAACCCAGGAATTGGATTCTCGTGCTAAGACAATTGATGCTCCAAGTAAGTTGAACTATCACCTCAGTATTGGCATACGGCTAAAACAGCGTCGTGTACTCGATCATGATTGCGCATTGTAATCACGGTATCACAAAATTGACTAGGGAAAATAAAATTAATAGGTGAAGCCATGTAACGTACACGTTGTGGAGGAACAAATTGAATAGGAAGCGCAGTCTTTGCTCTTTTCCTTCTCCAAAACCCGAATGTGGAACTCCTTCAAGTATATCACGCAGGTTATTAATAACATTTCGCCAAACGGCGCAGCCGTATACACCATATCGACTTTGACAAAAAGGCTGGAAAATATGAGTTATATATCAAAGTAAGTACACTTACCTCATCAAACACAACAGGCATTCAACTTAGGTCAGTTGGACAGGTCAAATTGTGTTAAGAGTTGGATGAAAAGTGGCCGACGACACAATACGCAAACCCCGCATACGATCGACGACATATTGAGTAATAAAATCCCACCTGGGATTTTCCCTAGCCCGTCGCGGGCTAGGTTTTTGCCTTTTTGTAAGTTGGTTTTTTTTTGGATGAGGTTGATGATGGCGTTTAAGCGAGTGGGGCGGGTGCGGCGGCGAGGTGAAGTGAAGTGAAGTCTGATTGATGTGATGTCGCTTCTGAGAAATATGAGGGCTGCTCTCGGCTATCAAACTTTTGATGGCCGTGATTGGGGGAGATAATTATTGCTACACCTCGTACTGGTATAGAGTTATATATCTCTCAATTGTATAAAGGCAATAGCTTTCGCTACTCGCATCGATTCCATACGGCTAAGGCAAGAGCACTGCTTTCTAACGAACGAAGGTGTATTGCATGTACGCAATGTGATTTCGAATGTGATCGCATAGATTTTGATGATGCATAGCCCGCCGTATCATACAGTCTTATATATGCGAGCATGGTTATGACATGACAAACTTTGGTAGACTCGCGGGCTGATCGAACAACTTGTATTAATATCTAACTCTCGAGGGAGATATGATCCATCAAAGCCCTGGAGCTCTCAGATATTTGTTTCTAGCGGTAGTTGAGATAAAACATGGTCTGAGCTGTGAAAGATGAGATAACAAGAGCGTTTCAGCCTTATAAGATGATACATGAATCTTCACCGAGGCCATGATTTTTTGAACCTAGAAGATTGAGGCTATTCCGAGGTCGTCTTCTCGGTGTCCTCGGTGTCCCGTGATCTGCAGCTTACATAATTCAACTGGTAGGGTTACCGAGTTTTCCGTCCTTTTTGACAAATGCGGACCCGGATATCTTGGTTTTCGTCACTCAAAAGAAGATCTGCTCTTTTCAGCCGTTCATCGGTCGAAAGTAAAGTCCGTCAACTCACGATCATGACAAAGTGACAAGATCCAGAAGAATCCCATGATTCACAAGCTTTTCCTGGCCTGACACGTGTATATCATATGTCCGTCTACATAGCACATGGCAATCTCGTGGCTCAAACACTGGGGGAGGTTGTCAAAGCACTACGCAAAGCCAGCCCTCAAAAATGAAACAGACTTCAAAAGAGTCAAAACTCAGCCGCAAGTCGATGTATTTCGAGTCGAACTACATCCTCTGTTTATTTACTTTGCCAGGTCAGACTACCAAGAGAAAAAAAAGTTAGTCTTGCGACTAGAATTTTCTAGTCTTTCTATCCGTCCCCACGCCCACCAATGAGCATCAAATGCCTCCCCGGAAAACGGAAAACGGATTTCGGACGCGTATAAAATTGTACTTTTCATTCGACGGATTCGCGGAGTCAGCCTTGTGCCGATCCATAATCACGCTCACGTCAAATGTTTTAGGTGCTTTGTTGTGGTAGGATTTTTTGGATTGTTTGGGCTGCGATGCGCCAGGTGGAATTCAGATCACGGAAGGGAATGGGTTCCTTGTTCCGTTTTGACAGATGTAGAGTCAATTATTTTTATGTTATATGTATTAGGGGATTCCCGCCAGAGAGGCTCATTCAGAATAAGCTTAATTTAAAATCAAGACTTTGTTGTATCGAAACACTCAGAAACCATTGCGAGCTTTCATACCAAGAGGAGGAATTTGAAGGATCATATCATTGACAATGGGAAACACACATTCACACCATCACGAGTCAAAGAGAGACTCGAAACGTCGAGACAAGCGAAATTCGAGGACGAATTCTGAACACTCAAACCATACGACGTCTACAACATCTACAACATCCACCTCATTTACTCCATCCAATCCAATATCCCGATCACAGTCCGCTCGTGTATCCTCATCACCACGCAAATATCTTGGCCGTCATTCACTCTCATTAAACGCTTCACATAAGATACGGAATCAAACCCTGCAAGAGCCAGAAACGAGACCCCCCATTAGGATTGGATATCCTTATTATGAGGAGCTTACGATGTTAGCGGAGAAGGACGAGAAAAAATATAAGAGGCATAGTCTGAGACGGTCGATGAAGTTGTGATTTGAGGGGATAGTGTTTGGGGGCGGGAGAGCAAGGGGGGATCTTCGGATTGCATCGCTAGGATTCACGATGGAGAAGAGGAAGGAAGATGAGAGGGTAGAGATGGTGAAGATTACGATAAAGACCAGTTTTTGATAGTTAGGAATAGGGAATTATTGGGAAGGATGGGAAGGCTAGAGGGTTCGGAGCACTGGAGGATATCGCGATACCCAACTCATTTTGCATTTATCCGGCGTTCAATATATCGAAAGGGGCGCAAGGCATGGAGTATTCAATGTATATTTGTACAATTGGCCATTATAGAATCATCATCCGATCAGAGATCAAATGTAATTACTTGGTCCAGTTATAAACATCTAGAATAATAACAGCACTGCACACCTTCATAAAGTACCGTACATCATGTCGAATGAGCCATTGCCAATTTTCTGTTCAAACAGTCTCAATCCACTCTCAAAAGTTATTCGAAAAATCAACAGGTACTTGCAGTGAAGCCAACAACGAACTACCGATCGTAGTTCCGAACGCTGTGAGAGCCCCAGGATCAAGAGTGTCAGTCAAGATATTTCTCGTAGTGCACCCAGACGTCGCAGTAACACCATTAAATCTATCGATCAGAGATAGAAAGGCATCACCAGCGCCAGTAACTGTTTTGGTATCAAGCTTCCCAAGCCCATCTCGAACATGTCCAATGTTGACTTCATTAGAGCAAAGTTCGGTAACAACAGCGTCAGTATCTCGAACTACAGAAACCTGACGAGCAACAGCTTTGTAGAGGAATATTGGCATCTTGGGGGTTCCATGTCTATTTATTTGCTGCGTGATGGCCAAAACTTCATGTGCGACACAGGTGAGCAAAGTAGCTTCCCCGTTGTTGAGATAGGAGAAGATGTTTTGGCCCAGATATGTTAGGGCATCGACCAAGCATTGGGTTGATGCTTTGTGAAAGTTGAAGGCATTGATGGCATGATGTTCATCGAGTCATGTTTTCAACTCAAGGTAACCGTTCACGAGACCAACAAACCATCGGTGAAGGGGGTTTTGTGGTGGATAATTGTATAATGTGACGTTGGGCACATGACCATCCAGAGCAATTCCCTTGAAGTCGAGCTTTGGTGCGTAAGAAGATTGAAGCTGCCACCCATCCAGAAGTAAAGACCCTCTGGAGTAACCCCGCGTTTGATACTCGACTTGTGATGAAATGCTAGTCAAATATCCAAACGACAGCTGCGTTTATCATGAATTGGGACCCGAGTGTATGAAGTAGCGGTCATCCAGACGCAGAGGTACTTCATATTGATGATTTGTAGTCTCGTAGACAAGGAATGCGCTTTCATCGAATGATGCAAACATGACTGTGGCAGCAAATCCAGGAAAGAAGACAAAGATCGAGGAACGCATGACTGCAATGAAGAATATCCTCAAAATTTGGGAAACGGTGCTTTTGCTTCAAACCTTATCAAGCTTAAGGTTTTCATTTAATATCACAAGGTAAAACTGTTTAATTGAGCAAAACTAGTATAAGATTCAAATAATTAGCAAATTGGACAATCTTTTTGCTTATTTTCATCGTATTCTCACTATATTTTGGTTTTAGCGGAAAAAAAACTCAAAAAAAAACAAAATTAATTCTGAATAGGGGCCAAGGTAAAAGCTCTGTTTTTTTGAATTTTGATGGTATCTTGCTGGTTTTGTGAGAACTTCATAGTCAGGCTAGGCACTTGCTGCTACAGAACTAGGCATGTGACTACCTGTAGAGATGCACGAGATAAAACTTGTTCAAGGGGTGTGCGGTATCCTAGATGGACTGATAGCATGATAGTAGTCGAAGATCCGGGAGGTGAAGGCTGAACTATGAAACTATTTAAGTTCTCAGAGCTTAAGGTTTTGATGCGGGGAAAATAAGTAGATCTGCTCCCAAACAGGCAGCTGCAACGAAAAACCCCTATCTATATCATAGTTATAGACGTTTGTTATTAAAACGTTCATTATAACATTCGGGCACTAATTTTAAGGTTTTGATGATCAGGGAAAAAAGCGTGTGACGGGAAGAGGAACCGAAAGGCCACTTCGAATACATCTAGACTTTATGTATTCTCAAGAGTCAAGCTTGCGCCGGGATTCACATCCGTCTCGGCCCAATTGTCCAAATTTGAGCTAAACATGAATAGCACTACTTCAATGTTCAAGTGCAAATCCATCCCATTCCATTCCAATCCATCTTGAAGATGAAGTTATGCATTTCCGAAACCATGAGCGAGTGCCATTCCGTCGTCGAGATTGATTTGCGCACCGAACTAACCTTATCATTACCTCTCATTACTTTGTCCCTTTCATCATGAAAGATCAGTCCTGATCTCGTTTATACTCAGACCAATGTGGTTCAAGCCTCAAAGAAAACCCCTTTCCATGCCATCCATGGTGGTACGATTATCACTATAAGATGATTGTTGTCAATGTCTTAATTTTTAGATGTTACCACACACGGTTCATCAGCTGGCCTCAGACATTGACCATCACTTTTAAGTTGGTCAAAACTGCTGGCACGGCTATCCGAGCAAGTGCTCGAGGCCTCGTATACGTTTAGATGCAAATTAAAACTCCACATCTCAGCACGTAAGCTTTTAGTAAATCCCAACTCACCCTACACTATCCAGTCACAAGGCAAGCCTCTAGTCAATGTTTCTGTCATTCTCTAAGCGAATGCGGATAGGATACTTTAACAGGCCTAATTTCAATGTCGAGGATGTTTATTATAGACAAGAGCTCCCTCTTTCTCTTTCCTCTCCAGAAGCTCCCGCCATTCTTTCTCTGCAAAAGTCTGGGTCCTTAAGTTCTCAGTTTTCAGCTCCCTAAACCTTCGACTTCTACCCCCCCATTCTTCATCATGCTACCTATATTCATCTATCTACTCTTCACAATAGCGTCCGCTGCGGTTCTCTCGAACAGGGGGGCATTATCCGTAAGCAATGTCTGCTCACAGATTAGTGGAAATATCACAGGCCAGGTCTACTATAGCCTTAGCTTGACTGCTAATTTCCAATCCGACATCAAGCATTACATGACATCCAGCACGTAAGTTTCATGATATGTCGTACACTTGCTTCCTAATGCAGCTAAAACTCCCCATTGTCCTTCAAATATTTCCCCTATAGGCAATTACTGACTCCCCAATAGACAAACTCCGGCGTGTGTTGTTGAAGTTGCTAATGATGCGGATGTTTCTGCTGTCATGAAAATCATTGCCAGAACGAGGACGCCATTTTCTATTAAATCGTAAGCATAGTCCAGAATCTTTCCTTAGTAGGCAATTACTGACTCCCCGATCTTACAGTGGGGGACATGCTTCGAATCCCGGATTCTCCAGTACTTCTGGTGTTTTCATCTCATTGGTGAAATTGAACCAGGTCACACTTTCTGAGGACAAAAGTACAGCGAAGATAGGAACTGGAAACGTACGTTCTTCTTGAAGTTTTCGCTTTTTCATTAAATATTGACACAATGGTAGCTTTGGTCTGATGTTTACTCAGCCCTCGACGGAACTGGTGTTAACGTTGTGGGAGGGCGTGTTGAGGGTCCAGGTGTCGGTGGATTTACCCTTGGAGGGGGTAAGTAGTTTATTTTTTTGCTTATTTCTTCCGATTTTGAGACTGATCAAACTATGCAGGCTATTCTTGGTTGACAAATCAGTACGGCCTTACTTGCGACACAGTCCTTTCCTACAACATCGTACTACCAAATGGCACCATAACCACTGTCGATTCCAAGAATTCTGATCTTTTTTTCGCTCTAAAGGGAGGTCTTAATAGATTCGGAGTTGTCACAAGTATTACTGTCAAAACAGTTCCACAGAACCACATGGTCTATGGTGGCTATCAACTTTATGGAAGTGACGCAATCCCCGCTCTCATCACCGCCACCAATAAATTCCAGCGAGAGAACACAGATCCCAAAGCTCAATTGATTCTTACTCTCAACGGCGGTACGCTTTCTGAGGCCATCCTTATTTTATTCTACGATGGTCCAGGTCGACCTGCAGCGTTCAATCCATTCAACAATGTTTCCGCTCCACTTCTATCTGTCGTCTCAACTCAGTCTTTCGCATCATTTGCCAGCAGCGTTCCGTCTAATGCTCAAGCCGGACAGAGAGGGGCTTTCCATACTATGATGACAAGTAACCTCACACCCGGTTTTATGAAGGCAGTCTATAATGAATCTACCTTTTACGGGGCTTTCGCTCTTCTTCGAGGAAGCACCTTCATCTCATACGATCTCGAACCCTTCAAACAGTACGGTCAATACGCTACCGACTCTGCCTTTCCACACGCGAACTCTCCACTGCCATTGAACCTTTATTACTCTTGGTTATTGGAAAGCGACGATGCATATTGGAGAGGTATCATGCAGCAAAGTATCGATCATCTGACAGAGGTGGCTAAGGCCGAGGGAATCTATTGTGAGGATGCGTATGCATATCCAAACTATGCCTTGAGCACTTATGGGGGAGCTCAAATTTATGGACCCACGAATGCAGCGAGATTGAGAAAGATCCAAGACCAGTATGATCCCAATGGTGTCATGCTTCTTGCTGGAGGGTTTGATATCTAGGGGTAGTCATGACTTAGAGGGATCTATACATGGTTATATAGTAATTGTCAATAGGAGTAGTGGAGAACATAAGCAGAAGACATCGGCTCAACAATAGATGTACAGGTTTACGAAACGCTACTTTAGGTTTCTAAAATCGTAAATAATTTAATATTCAAGAAAGCTTTCTACAGTCTACCGTCTCATGGCCAGCTTATGTTGAAACATTGCACAAGTCTTTCAAGTACTTGAACAGAGGCTTTCAAAATTATCAGCACATTCAAATTATACACCGTTTCATGAGTCTATACATACTATCGGATTGAACTTTGATACAGAATAGCCATCAAATAAATATTCTGAAAAGCGATTCGAAAATAATGATCAAACAATCAAGCTTCAATGATTTCGATCACTAATCAAACATATGTAGAATTGGAGATACACTGAAGAGACCCAAGTTCTTCATGTTCAAAACTATCTGTTGGTATATCCCGAACCAAACTTCAAGAGATTCTATAGCAGTTTGGTTGTCTCGTTGTGAGATAGGGTTTGTAGCACCTCGCCTACCAAGGGGGGGCGTACTGACTGGGAAAAACGAAGTGAAACTTGGATATAACGATGCTCTTTGAATAATTCTTCGGGAATATAAGACTTGATGGAATCATTGAATTTAGATCAAACAATAAGATCGTACAATTTGTAAAGTGTCAATTACAATTTGAATTAATTATGATTTTTGAAAGTTGTGAAGCATTTCATGAACTTTTCCTGTACTCTGTTCTGTACACCCACCCACCACCCAATGAGTAGCCCCACACGAAAATCCAAGCTTCAATCAACCAACCAATCAAAACAAAGCCTATCGTAACCACCTCAAATTTCAAAATGGCACTCCGAATCCACCCTAACACTCAATTCCATCCCACACCACCACCACTCTAACTCTCCCCTCCATCGCAATACACCACCACCAAAGCCCACGATGGCATCATTATTCACATCTCGCGCACTCCTGCGCAGCGCCCCTCGCACATTCTCCGTCGCAACCCCAGCCATGCGCGCCCTCTCTACCACACCAGCTCGTCCCGATGCCTCCGCTTCCACCACGGATAGATTCAGCAAGATCCCCGATTTCAGCAAATATAGAAGTAAGAAGAGTGGTGGCAGCAATTTGGTTTATCAATACTTTATGGTGGGAGCTATGGGTGCTTTGACGGCTGCGGGGGCAAAGGCTACGGTTCAAGGTTTGTCTTTTTTTCTCTTTCTTTGGAAATGGGATGGGATTTTGGATCTGCGAGGTGGACGTTCGCTGGATAGTAGGAGGGGGATTTGGGTCGAAGAGAGGGTTGGAAGATACGATTCGAAACGCAATTGAGAGGGAATTGATGGTTGTCGAATGATTGGAGCCTGGGACTGACGATGGAGTTTAACAGATTTCCTTGTCAACATGTCTGCATCCGCAGATGTTTTGGCTATGGCTAAGGTTGAGGTCGACTTGAATGCTATTCCTGAGGGCAAGAACGTACGTTGCCTACCACGACGCTTATTTCTCACGACATTATCAAAAATCGTGTACTGATGTAAATATACAACAATAGGTCATTATCAAGTGGCGTGGAAAGCCAGTTTTCATCCGACACAGAACCGCCGCTGAGATTAAGGAAGCCGAGAACGTCAAAGTTGAAACTTTGAGAGATCCACAATCTGATGCCGACCGTGTCAAGAAGCCAGAATGGCTGGTTATGGTTGGTATGTAATACATTTCGCTACTATTCATAATGATTCAATCGACAAGATCTAATGAGGATTGAAACAGGTGTCTGCACACATCTTGGATGTGTCCCAATTGGCGAAGCTGGTGATTTCGGAGGATGGTTCTGCCCATGTCATGGATCCCATTACGATATCTCCGGCCGTATAAGAAAAGGACCCGCCCCATTGAACTTGGAAGTTCCAGAATACGATTTCGCCGAAGAATCTTCCTTGGTCATTGGTTAAATTTGGGGTTCGAGTGGAGAGCAAATTTGTAGTTGTATACAGTTGGGGAGGGTAGAAGGGAGGAAGAGTGGAGGATAGATGAGATGACGTTTTTCTTTTGAACGAGAGAGATTGATAGACCTTGATCTGGAAGCTTTATGGCTTTGTAGAAGGGGTGGTGGAATGGCCTTTGTACAAAAGATCGGAAAAATGATATCACTTCGAGATTACTGGCCTCGGTTTTGTTCGATGGCAATTGTTTCAATGAGGTCTCAAAGTTGCGCGAATGGATTACACTTTGTCTTTTCTCGTTCATCCTTTATTTTCATTTGATACCTCCAATCCCTAAGTTCACCAATGAAATATTGGGTCATTAATACATCACTCTCGTCCTTTTCATTCGCTTTCGCCACCTACCGCATCTCTCCTTTCTTTCCTTCTCTCTTTCTCATCATGATCTCCATTTACCAAAGTATTCTTCGCAAGTGCAATCATCTGGATGATCTTCCAAATGCAAAATCGTGAGTGCAGTTTTGGCATTCTCGGATTGGGTTAGAGTTATTTGTATCACGCTTTGTGGGTGTGGAGAGTGGAGAGTGGGGTGTGAGATTGTAGGATGGAAATTGTAGGATGTAGGAATCAAAAGTATGGTAGGAATGCTTGATTTAGCTTTGGCTTTTGCCTTTGGCTTTCTGTGCGGTAAACATTGAGATTTATTGGGAGGTTATCCTCGGGATTCGAAATGTCGTCTTTGTGATATACAATATTTGCATTGGTATCTTGCCAAATGCATTTTCATTTCTTTTATTTTTATCTTGATCTGTCCTGCTGAAGTGTACGTATTGCCGTTTGGTAGTCGAGTCAAGTCGCTGTTATATTGAGTATATTCATATTTAAGATGGTGGGTTTGAGATGAGATGAGATGAATGAGATGAGATGAAAGTTAAACTATACATCGAGGGTATGTATTATGATATGCAAAGGTTTTCAAGATTTTTGATGAAAAGGAGATGCTAGTATGTTATTGCTACCTAGGTACAGAAATTTGGGGGTTTGAATATTTGAATCGAAGTTGTTTGATTTTCGTCGATGATCCTGGGTTTCTTGTGGGAGTTGGTGGTGTAGATGAGGGGGGTTGAGTTTGGTGGTGGTGGGTTGTGGGGGATTTTGGGTTGGGAGTGGGGGATTTGGGGGATTGGAGGATTGGGATGGAGATTGGGAATCTAGGGGCTGGTGAATAGTGCATGGTTAAAGGGGATGTGGTGATAGTAAATTGTAAGAGAGGGGAGGGGCAAGGAGTTTTATTGCATATCTTAAGAAGATTGGTGATGAGAATGGTAGCTGTATTGAGTAAATGGGGGTGAAAGGGTGGATATTCTTGATGTTTTGGGGTAAGCTAATGATGGGATATCTATTTCATGTCTATCCGCCTCATGAAATCCACTTCTCAATATCCACAATTGCACATACTACTCACAATCAAACGCATTTCGTGTGCGTATAAGAAGAGAGGATGTGAGGTTCGGAGGTCAAACAACCTCCATAAAACCACGACACTGCAAAGTAAGTACCTGTCAGACAGTAAGTATGGGCTAATTTTTACTGTCGTTTCTTGATTTTTGTGTTGTCATCTCTGGGCTTTATATCTCATCTCATGTATTTCTCGGATCATATACTCTCATCTCCCCTCTACTCTTCCCTTTCCGCCGCCGACACAATCCAACGAAAAATCTCTCTAGAAATTACTGGATCCAGTTTCTCTTGGTGACAATAGAGTACCTACCGCCCATAATAACCCACTCCTAATCCGAGGCGTGTATGTAGGTGTTTCTTGCTGACCACAACTCCACGAGAATGCTAGTTTAAGTACCTGTGGATGGGGGAAGATGATTTAGTTACTTGTGGCGTTTATTTGTGGAGTTTGGATCTTGGGGTAGGGATATGGATATGGTGAATCTGAGGAGGGTGGGTAGCGCTGTGTATAGCGGTGACTGAGTGGGGGGGGAGGGGATGGAAGGGGGTTCATTCTATTGATTAGCCGTCTTCTAAATCCACTTCATCTACTTCATCATATACCTGATAGTATTCAAGTATCAATCCCATATATCCAAGGAGAGAAGTGAATTTCAACAACCCAGAGCTACGACATCAAAGTCCCGCTAACCGGCCCAGAAATGGCCGAGCTGCATTAATATAAGATCAACAGCCGTCGATAGACTTCTAATGCAAGCTCAGATTTACGAGTGGATGATACAACTGTCCATGGAGCGAAAGTCAGTCCGTCAACACACCTCTCGTGTAGAATCTTTATTGATGTTATCTTGATATTATTTACTGATACGCTGTTGTCTTTCGTTATTTATGTTTACCTACTCTCATAAAGTTTAAGGGTCTGGTAATCTCATCTCGTATTCTCAACCCATCTCATATCAGATATATGAGATTACTATCACTTATTGTCAGGTTTACTTATTTTTCTTTCCGGTGATGATTTTTGCTCTTTTTAATTAGTGGCGCTGGGAGTGTAGTCTTGAATACGGTATACAAAGACAATGTCGATAGCGACCTCAAATGCCAGAAAACCACATCTTTAGTCCCTTTCCAGCGCTCTCATACCCCGCCTCTTGAATACGAGGATGGGGACACCAGAGTCTATAAGTAATAACTATAGCCGACCTGTTCGCTTCTTTATAAACATCCGCTTGGTGTATGAGTGGGCTGAGGCGGGGTCTTTAGCGGATAATTATTTGGTGTATGGATGAGCTTCGGGATAGCTTGACTGTAGGTAGCATACCCACCATTCCATAGGATAAACTAGAGAGGGCTTGTTGAAGTGGTATGATTCTTGAAGAATACTTCAGGCTAGTGATATAATTACAGGGTTTAAGAGATTTCGAATGGGGATCGTAGGGGTTGTAGATGATTTTGATAATGAGTATTCACTTTAGATTTATTTACTATCTTTGCCTCCAGGAGCATGTGCAACTCTGTATCTATAAAAAAAGCTTTAGAGACAGGAGAATGGATCAGCATACGGGAATAAGCTTTGCAAATTACACTAATATGGCTTGAATTGTAACGACGAGGATTGAGCTAGGGTCAGTTGCGTAATGATAAGTGGGATACTGAGTCTAGGTAGGAAAGTTTCATGCTAGGGCTAGAGAAGAGGGTATTATCTATCATTTGAAATGAAGAGATGATGGTGAAGATTCGCATCAAGGACTGTGGTATTTCTTAACGCTGTTTTTTGAACAGTTTTGTTGTCATTGGTTTACTTGTAGAAAGACCGGAGAATAGTACTCCGTATAGAAACATACTTTATTTTAAGGAGGTGAGGGCTTGTTTGTTCATGTGAACACTAGTCTACGAGAAAAACGAAGGCGATAGGATAGGCACTGCGGTGGTCTCATAAAAGCGTAGATGTTCATTCTTATGACATTTGGAGGGAGAGGTTAGGAAAGGTGGATTGGTGACCTGGGAGTTCTTTTATGCAAGATGGAGAGGCTGGGGGATGGGGAATTTGGGATGCATTCATTATGATGTGAAAGGAAGCCGGAGTTTGTTGATGGTGAGGTTTGGAGTGATGGAATGTGTTGTTTGATATAGCATAGGGCTGTACTCCGTATGGTATGGATGTTTCGTGGGGGGTTAAGGTGGAGAGTGAATAGATGGGGAATATGGTTTTATTATCTTGGGAGCTATATAAGAGCTACTGTCGCTGGGATTGTTTCGTACCAGACGTCTAAAGAATGACGGAGACTGACGATCATGTTGTGGTTTGCTGCCTTCGTGCATGCATACATTATTTTGCGCTTTAGAATGATTTGTCAAAGGTAGAAGCAGCAGTGCTCATGCGAGATGATAGGAGAGGCGAGAGTCGTACGAAAGGCGACAGTGAGAGGAGTGAAACTACAATGGCGGTACTATGGAACGAAATATGTTTGAGACGAGAGAGAGAGAATTGGGAGGAAAGATATGGGATCTTCGATGGTGGCAACTTTGGGAATGAACTACATAACGCTTTAGCTTCAGGACCTCTCTGGTCTACCAGCATTACGTCGAGGAGTAGTGCTTGTTAATGCGATCGACATGCTAGTCCTTCGTTGTCATCATCATCATCGCTATCCGGTACATTATATTTCCTGTGTACAGCAAGGCCTTGACTATTTATATCCAGCTAGATCGCAACCTCAATACCATCCCACATGACTTCCAATTCATTGAAACTACCTAGGTACTTTGACCTTGTTTGTAGATACTGCATATTATCCACCAACTTTCGATGGAAAATAAAGAGCTGCAAGAGGAGATACAGTGAATGTGGATTAGAACATCATATGAAAGTGCTTTCATTGAAAGAGCATAAAAGAACAGGGTAAGTCAGAAACTGGCAAGACATGCCGATGTTCAACAATATATGCCCGAAGGCTGCAAATGTGAAGAAACGTGAAGGAACAAAGGTAGCTGAAGCAGCAGATCTTATGGCCGCGATTCTGTGCGTGGAAGCTTAACCAGATGAATGGGGCTACAATCATAGAAGAGATGATGTAATAGAGTAAAACATTGATTGATAGGAGTATATCGAATATGTTAATGACAGCAAGTAAGTGATGGTGAGATGATAATGGATGGATATAGTTTGGATGGTATTAGGCTCTCATTCTCTAGGTATTCCAAACGATTCTCAGATTGGACCAGTCCATCTCCACGTAAATCTAAAGGTATACACAATGCCCAATACCCAATTCCCTGTCCCTGATTGCCTAGAATAAACTCGCCGATTCCCATGACTCCCAAAACTCAGCGTTGTCGAAACTGGTTTATAAAGACCTCGAGTGAGATTCGCGAAATCTGTCTTTCCTCATTCACTCGTAGAAGCCGTGTAATCTGGCACAACCACAGATGTGCATTCGATTTATCAAATTTAGTTACGAAGTGCGGGGTCATGGCTAGAAGCAAGGTATGTTTGAGCACTTCCTTGGAGAGCATATAAGAGGTTCTTGGGCTGGGACTTCTAAAACAAAAGGAGGGGGGGGGGAAACGATTTCCCTCAAAGAAAGAGAAGATCGATACTGTCAGAACCAAGATTTGTTTGTTAGTCAACTCAAAGCTCTGAGGAGTACGGGAAGAGTAATTATCTATTCTGGTCAAAATTAGCATAAATTTAGGGAGAAATTCTGGAGAAATAAAGTGTTAGTTCTATGCTGAGAGAAGTCGGCCGAGTACAAAAATGATCGGGAGAGTGAGTATGACAGCGGGTACAACATATTTTTCAGGGTATTTCTGAGAATATATTGATCACTGTCAACGAAAGAGTGTATCAACTCTCGGAGCATTCCCATTTGACTCTCAAATCTATCTCATTCTACATTACACAGCTGTAGTCAGAAACCCCAATATTTTATGAATTCTTGACCTTTAAGTTTTGAATGTTGTCAATTCGAAGTGATGAAAGCTTTGGGATTTGATACTTCGAATTGCTTTTATGCTCTAGTGTTTAGTATTATTCGATGCGGTACAATGATATGAGTGAATATTCTGCTCAAACACGATATTTCCATCAATTTCTTGTAGTAGTTGTAAATGTATTGAGAGAGCAAGGGAAATTTTGGAGAGGTGAATTAAAAACCATCAGGATGTGAAGAATATAGTAAGATCTTAGATGAATGTAGGTATCGCAATGTCAGATGGGTATAAAAGAGACAAAGAGTTATCCTAGATTCTAATCTTCAACAGGATATTGCGAAGAACGAGCTCATGGCATTAAGGAGATGAGACGTACTACGTGCCATTCTGGCCTCTTAACAAGCTGCTGCGAAGATGATTATAACTTTCTTTAAGGTAGTATCATTCCTTTCGATAAGCGTCATGACAGGAAGAATAAATAGTAATTGCATATACCGACAGCGAAAGACGGATAGATTTGCAGTGTTTAAACGACAGCGAAAAGTTCATGAGAACTATTCGATGGGATAAATAAAAAGTTGTGTATGTTGGCAGCAGAAGAATACTGGCGGTGAAATTATGTTACCGCAGCTCGAATACAATAGGAACGATTCTTCCCAATAACAGAGTAATAAAAGTCCATGATACACCGTTCTCGAATGCACGAATTGGATTCCATCTTTGCGAACCTTGGAATAATATAGATTGGAATTTCTGGATGAACTTGCGATATCTATATCCTCTCAGACTCACAAATCCTCTATTGATTCACCTATCAAAATACAAAAACATACTCACCACCAACTCCAACCCACCAAGACTGAAAAGGTGGGTCACCAACCCCTTTCTCTTACCAATAATTGGCCCTCATCACTCGATCCCCACATCCCCTTCACTCCCCTTAAACCTCACT
>NGKG01000006.1:1680276-1690516 GCA_002162505.1 Myriosclerotinia scirpicola | reverse complement strand
CCCCCCTCGCACCACCCCCAAAAAATACCAAAAGACAAGTACGACCCGAGACTAAGCCTGATCAACCCGGGGAAACCATGAACGTTTCTCTACTGCTGAATCCTCGAAGTCAGGTCATCAAAGCTTAACGCCCAAGCTACCAAGCCCCCTAATATTAGCGATGTTTGTTGCGTTGTTTGCATTTATATATGAGAGAGGGTATGGGGTGGGCGGTGAGGTGAGATGCAGAATGAAGAGGTATGATTTTCATCATCTTACGCGACGGGACCTCATGTATCTTTCATCCCTCTAATAATTACCACGCTTTTCTCTCAGCTGTTGGTTGGCCAACTCTGATTGATTAAATATAACCAACTTTACCCATGAATTCTTTCCCAATCCCCCATGCAGAACTCTTAGTTTATTTTATTTTATCATATCATACTATCTTACCTTCTCAAATTCACATAATTAGCACATGTAGAACCCCTATATTACATACATCTCATACCACCTTCACTCTCCGTCTTTAAAAGATTCCGGTGCCAAAACTTATGGCGCATACCGAATAATCACCAGTGAGTTCGCACTATATGGCGACTTGCGATGCATATTATAGTAATACGACAAGTCGGTCAAACAGCGAGGATCGCGAGGAGAGTGAGGTGATATTGAGATGAAACGCGACGGATAGGTAATGGCAAGCGGGAAGATTAAGAGGGCCATAGTCTATGATGGGCGACAGAAAGCTTCCATCATTCTCACCAAGTATTATATATACTCTAAGCAATAAAACACAACACACATTTCATAACCCATCCCAATTACTCTAAACTAAACCACTGGTATCTCATACAAAAACACCCCCAAAAATCATCACAAATGAGCTCTAGCCGTCAACGCCTGCCTCCTCTTCTCTCTCCTCTGCAATTCCTTCTGATCCTCCTCCGACATCCCTACATCACCCGATCCTTCCGCAAATAGCCTCTGTCCCAATTCATCCGCAAGTCTCAAGACACGCGTTGAGACGGTAGCTCCATCACGTCTATTCTTCCCCTCCCTTCTTGACTTTGCAATCTTTTCAATAAAATCCCATAACTTCCCTTCGGCGATAATCATCCCCGTCTCTGGATTTCGACTTGGGGTCCATTCGGGTGAGAGTCGAGATCGTGGTTGGATCTTAGTGTTTTTACTCTTGGATACTATTACTATGCCTTCGTCTTGAAATCTTTGATATGCATTCTTAAGTGTTTCTTTATTGACGGCTTCGAAGTAGGATAAATCTCCTTGGTGGTATAACGTTTTTCCAAGCTTTGATTTCGTTAGCATGTGGTCATAGGCTATACATGACGTGAGGAAACTTACTAGTTGAGCACCATCATGAGCTTTCTTAACTTCCAACCAAACATCGTTTGGTTTATTAGGAGGTGGTGTAAAGCCCATGAGAGAAACAGCACCAAGCCAAAATGCTTCAACGAATGGCCATATCAAGAAACAGTAAAAATCGTAATTTTCACGTCCCACGGAACGTTCATGGTCAGATATACCAATAGTCGAAATCTTTCCCTCGGGATCTCGAACAAGCTCAACAATATTATCAGCTTCCAAGTCGCGTAAAGTGTTATCCAAATTGACCGCCAATCCTTCTGTCGGGTAGATGAATTCACCACGGAATAGTTGAGAAAGAAACTGAACTTGATTTCGTAGTTCTTCGTATGAAATGTTTTGGTGAACTTTCCCTCCTCCACGTTTTACATTCATATACATACTGGCACTAACGAGTGCTTCAGATATGAACAAATGTATTGTCATGTTTCGATAGAAAGATAGTTGGAATCGATCAACAGCATAGTATGTTTCTTCCGCCAAACCATCCACCCTCCCTACAAGATCTTTACCAAGAACTTCAAGAGCTCTTTCAACTACAACAGATGTAGTAGCGCCGGCGAAATGAGCTACTCGCCCTCCCTTATTTCGAACTCGTTCGCTAATCCATTCGACTCGGCGTATTAGTTCGGATTTACCCACACCACGACCTCTCAAAGTCAATAAAACAGTTCCAACCAAGGCAGTAGGCATAACAACTGAAACCGCGTTAATATCGGATAGAACCTTATAGCCCAATGTTCTTAATAACTTCTGTCGAACACCAGGCACATTAATGCTTTCGAAGTCAAGTGTTTTTGGTATCCCTAATGATCGAGCTTGTTGTTGTAAGATAAAATCTCGTAAACTCCAAGGTTCATGAAATCGAACATCCACACGACCCAATTTGAGGGAAAGAACTGATGATGCTGAGAGGAAATCTGCTAAGTTCTCCTTTTTCTTTGGGATTCCAAGTAATTCACCAACATAACCTTCCGTTTCGATGACTTTGTCATACTGAGTGCTGACAGGACAGATGATGGTATCTTTGACTCTGCCGGAAAGAATACTATCTAGGATAAAGCTTAAAATACCGAATTTAGGTGGTAATAACTTTCCGGTTCTTGATCTTCCACCTTCGATGAAACATTCGAAATTGTAACCGCCCTGCAGAAGGGTATCTATGTAGGATTGTACAAGAGTGGTATAAAGCGCATCATCTCCGAAACTTCTTCGTATCCACATTGCCCCTATAAAATCAATATATGTTAAGACTATTGGAGGTTATGAACTGACCGGCATGTTGTAAGAAGCTCCCAACGACAGGAAAGTTCAAATTATCTCCAGCCACAACTGTTGGTAAAGCTATACCAAGGCGATAGCAAATTAGTTGTAAAGAAACATAGTCTACATGGGATCTATGACATGGAAGGAAAATGATGGATGTTTTATCTTTTTGTGCTTTTTCGGCGACATTTCGTAATCTGAGAACTTCCTCACTAGACACATGAATACCTACAAACTAATTAGTAGGAAATCTATTGAATTATGGCCGCATTTATTACCTTGATGGTATGCCCTAGTCAAGAGTTGAGTGCACAAGTAATAAGCTCCTCTAATGAATGGCTTACTCTCCATCTTGCATATCATATCACTCGTCAGCTTTTCCGAAAGCTCTTGTAAACTGTGTTCAATGGCAGACTTTCTCTGTGATCTTTTCGAATGGTACAATGGATCGTCTTTATTCAATAACCCTTCTTGCTCCTCAACCTCTATCCTTTTCTCCGCCAACTCAGATATTCGTTTTTGTAGAATGGGTGTAGACATGACAGCAGCTGTCATATTCTCTGAAAATCCAGGATAAAATATAGGTTGTCCGATGAAATGATCGTATGCACGCCATCCTGTCTGGAAGAAGGTTAGCAATGGGTGATACTTTTGCATTGGTGATAGCACTTACTCCTGAAACATGCAAAGAAACCTCTCTCAAAAACTCCAATGGACTTGAACGAAATCTGGCCATATGTTCCACCAAATTCCTTTCTTTCTCTCCATCGTGAGGCCTTTCCGGAGGTTCGATATAACCACTAGGATGTAATGTTACTTGATCACCCAGTATTTCGAGATCAGGAGCCGAAGTCCTTGGAGGCGATGAGGTTCTATTGTCTGCCATATTTGTTGGTGTTCAAAGGATGATGCTATGATTTTATCATTGTCGCGCGATATCATCGAATGTCGCAGCTAAACAGATGCATTGGAAGCTTACGTTGAAGCATTCCAAGTTGTTAGCAAACAATTGTACAGTAATAAACATTCAAGCCTCGGTAAGGTATGCCGGCGCGCCACCGCTTTATGCTCAAGGCGGAAATCCGGGGTTGGGGTCACTTCGACAAGTCTTAGCGCGTCATATGTCATAGCCTAGTAGTCTAAACTTTTTTTTTAGCATGTGAACTTGAACTCTCAAAGTTCCAGACTTTCATCATCTCAAGCTCTTCAGCTACCTACATTTGCGACCAAGTGAGAACAGAACAGCTTTGGGAAAATGTCGTCGAAGGATAATAACATAGCGACGCAATTATTGTCGCGAGCGCATTCGCCTGATACTACCAATCGAATATTCACCGAAAAGGTCAAACAACGACCACTTCATCTCAAACCTACCGAGCCAAATAATGAACAGCAGCATCGTCGTCTCGAACGACAGCGCAAACTTACTCTACGGAAGAAGAAATTAAAGCCAGCCCCTCTATCCGCTCGAGAGAAACGTGCTCTATGTTTGTACGATATTCCCAAGTCGGCGCAAAAGTACAGCATTTACGAACCTTTACATAAAATGTGGATAGGATATATTTCGGAAGTGCTGGGAGGGGAGAACTGTATGCCAGTCACTGGATCCGCGGCTGCTAAATTATGCAGTGCCGATTATCATGGAGCGGAACTCGAGGCGGTGAGAAGTAGATGTGTGAGTAGAGTTGGTGTGAAGGGGATTGTGATTAAAGATTCAAGAGGGGTTTTTGAGATTATCACGAAGAACAATGATTTGAAGGTTCTGCCAAAGGAAAATACTATTTTCAAATTTACGATACCGATCAAGGCGATTAAGGAAGATACAGACTCAGAGAAGAATGGGAATCCTTCCGTGAAAGAATTGATATTCGAGTTACATGGTGAACAATTTATGCATAGAGCAGCAGATCGGGCGAATAAGAAATTCAAACCACATTTCTTACCTCATGTATGAAATATTATATCGACGGATAACCAATTTAATGCTCTCTGGATGAAGCAGTTTGCGACACATTTTTTTCCGCATGCGATGCCGCATAGGACCCAGCTAAGCGGTTCATATAATCTACAAAATCTCGAAGACATTAGAAAGGGGTATTCAATATCACTTTGAAACTACCAACAATTTATTGAGCATATAATGGTTGACCAAACGAGCCAATGCCACAAACGCCGCCATCATGTACCCTGTTTTCCAAAACATGGACATATAAGTGTCATGGCCGCTGCGATCCCAACTCCGAACATATCATGGATAACATTCTAAAAGATGAACACTCGTCTCAAACAAACCAAAACCAAAGTGGACATCAACCTCTTCCAAACCACATCTTTCGATACATGCGCCGGAGCCGGCTGTGTAACTGCCGACGAAGATTGAGCAATGATCGTATCCCCCCTCACCGGTTCATAAGAATAAGCCGGACATAAACATCATCACCAGCTCTATAAGACGGTGCCGCTATTGTTGTTGTTCTCTCTCCCGGTCTATGATACACTTTCCCCACGAATTCTATACCACCATCTCTCTGTCTACGTCTCCGTGCAGCAACCTTAGCTAGCGTTATGGTACCAAGAGCTAATATCACGAGGATGACGACGAGTATTATGGTTGCCTGGGCTCCGACAGCATGATTGCTTGTGGAATTGATATCTCGTCGTTGATTGTAGTTTGGGGGTTTGAGTTGGGGATTGGGATCATCGGTTACGAGGGCTATAGGAAGAGCGAAGAGGAGGATGGTGTTGAGAGTGGATGTCATGTTGGAAGAGGACGGGGTGATTGTAATAGGGAGGAGATCGAAGAGATAGAGTTTATTTGATGAAATTTTGTCCTTGATCGAAAGATAAATGATCGTTGCAGTTGTAATCTCAAATTTCAGAAATATTTCATCCGACCAAAATTCTGTTTTTCATTCTCTTCCAAGGTTCTTTTCATAAATAACAAGCCCAAACCCAAAGAAATCCCTTAAAAGTAGCTTCCCATCCCATCCCATCCCATCCCATCCATCCATCCTTTACACATACACCTCCACCTCCACCTCCACCTCCACCTCCATCAAAACCATCCAACACACACTTTCTCAAATCGTGGCTCTACTCGCTCTGCTCGCTCTCCTTGCTAATTTCTCTGACAAAAGTCCACCAGTCTTACAATTCATCAAAAATATCTTCCTACCAAATACCAAATACCAAATACCAAATGCTAAATGAGTAAGACGTGTAGGTACTTATGTACATACTTGAGTACCTACCCAGTATGTAATTTATGTAAATTTCTAGACTGTGTTCCAAGATTTAGACTTTTTGTTGTGCTTTTATGCTTTTGTACTTTTATACTGCTGTACTATCGTGCTTACGATTCGATGGATTTGATGTAAAAGGAGGGGGCTCCCCGGCTCGGTAATATCAGGGGGATTTGACGGAAAGCAGGGACGTAGCGAGGGTATGTAAGGCTAGAATTTGATACTTCTAGAATTTCTCCTCGTTATAAGTTTCACTTTGCTTTAATGTGTTTACATGCCAGCCCAATCTCCAAAAGGCCCTCGACATTGAGTTTGATATTAGCGTTTACTTTGTTCTCGAGGAGTGCACATTTTCAGTCAACTACATTGGATTATAGAGGCCATGTTATCATTCATTTCTGCACCACTTGAACTTATTTAATTGTTCATTTTGGGATATATTTCAACCTCTAGGCTCTTATGTTTCTTCTCATAAAGTCTAGCCATCCATATCTCTGACTTCTTTCCAGATTCTCGTCTAATCTTTCAGCTATGTTTGACGACATTATCATATATCATCTGACCAGATACAATTGACGTCCGCGGGTATCATGATATCATCTCCACATAGCATCCGTAGATTGTTCTGCAGCAGTAAGGTTGATTTATACTCCTAACGCCATGGAATTATCGGCTGCGCGAGATTTAGTTTGCTGGATTGCTAATGATGATAATCCCCGCAACCATACCAAATCCCAACTCAATACCATACACTGATAAGTTCTTCACTAACAGCACTTGGAGTTCGAACTCCTGATTCGGTAATGAGCGCTGATATCAATGCTGGAGGCTAGAAAACATTTAGTATTATAACAAAATTTGCATCATGATTACTTACCGTAAAGTCCACTGCATCAGTAGCATCCGGTTTTGATATCCCGATCTTACTTGCTTCAAAATACTCCATCCTCTCCTCAATCTTCGGAGTCTGGTCCCCACCTCTTTCCTCTTTATCATCCTCAGTACGAAAGTCAATGACCTCTTGATCGATACCAAGATCATATTGACCCAAAGGATATAATCGAACAAACTTATGACTTTCCGCCGCGACATAAAATGGTTTTCCTGCCGATTTCGCCAACTGCGCAATTTGATATGTCCCCAACCTCGAAATAACTCCGCCATTTTCTACCACACCTTCAGCACCAACAATGACCAAATCGACTTTTCCCATCGCATATCCGACAGCACCTTCTGATATAGTAGCGACTGGTACACCTTTGGATCTTAATGATGTAACAACCGCTTTACTCTCCGCACACCTAGCATCATCCATAACATAAATGACCTTGAATCTCACATTTCCACCACTAGCTCTAGCCTCTGCCGCTTTATCCAAAAGTGCTCCCACAACTCTACTTCCACCATGAGTCAAAACCACACTTCCATCCCTAACAAAATCTCTTCCAAGTAAAGCAATATTATATCTAGCAGCCTTTGCTCTACTAACGAATAACCTTCCATTGCTCAAAAGATGTTGTCGTACTGTTTCGAAATTCCCCGTACTTGTTGGTTTTAAAGATTGTATCATATATCTTTGAAATAAATCCGTTCCGGCAGATAATGATATCGAATTAGGAATTCGGGATTTGAGATAGTCGGATTGGGTTTTAACTAAGTCGAGAGTTTCATATACGGTGACTGCGTGAGATGATGCGAGGAGTTCAATGAGTGCTTCGATTGCAGCGACTGGCATAGTAATATCTGGATCATCGTTGAGAAGTCTATGGTAAGTTTCTACTATACTGATAGAGGGGTTATATGAGTCAGTGAGGGGTTCTTTTTGTATTGAGTGAGAATGAGAGGGAGGAATATGTACTCGAATTGTTTAGAATCTTTCTTTTGAGGAACATTTCCAAGAGAAGCCATTTTCTTCAAAGCAGGAGGATGTCCGGAAAGTGGTGGTGGTGTAAATCTTCCTTCTAAGAGGGGTGTTACTATTGAGGGGAAATTCTATTAGCAAGTGATGTACTTCGTACAGTATTTTCGACGGCGCAAGAGCTAGAGCAATAGCTAGAGTGATCGCATTGATATTTTATGGATATTTACGTACCTGGTTCTAGATCCATTTTTTAGGTATAATGTCTTAAAATTTTATTAGAATAAAATGTTCAAGTATTCGTAGATGACGGGATAGATAGATATTCTCTGAGGTGAGGTGATAGAAAAGATGAATAGAGTCATGAATTTGTTTGACAATCAATTCGATGACTCCAACCAAGGTATTATCGAAACAACAAAAGTTCGAACCAATCACATCTACCTAGGCGTGCTAGGCAAATATATGACATCACGTGTAGCCCTACGATGTAATGATAGGCTGTGGGGAAGGCCGAACAACTCGCGATACCAGTACATACGTAGCTCACAATGTTTCCAGAAGCTTTTGATCCAGACAACATCACAGACTTCAAGAAAACAGATTCTGTTCTGTTCATGATGATGATATAAGAAATCTCGAAGTCTATCAACCCAGGAAACAAATATAATTTCCCTTTAAAACATGGAAACTATCGACCCCTCCACAGGTAGACCTCTACCCCCCGATGCCCTCCAACGAATCCTATTCATCGCACCATCAGTTCATGTCTATAATATCCCACCTCTCACCTCAAACAAAGGTTACGTGGCCTCTACCTGGACCGCCGACAATAACAAACGACAAATCTTCACTGCAAGAATTCGCATTCTTGAAACAGCCATCCCAGATAAAAACGGCGACGATAAAGTAAAAGCAGATATATTACTCGAAGATCCTAGTAACGGACAATTATTTGCCGCAGCTCCATATACAATTACGGAGGTGGTAGAGCAGGTATTGGATAGTTCACGATTTTTCGCAGTAAGGGTACAAGGTGAAGGAGGTCGAAAGGCAGTTTTGGGAATTGGGTTTGAGGAGAGATCGGAGGCATTTGATTTTAGTGTGGCATTGCAGGAAGTGAGGAAGACGTTAGGGATTCAAGAACAGGGGGGTGGTAAACCTACATCTGCGGAGGTGAAGAAGGATACGGGCAAATCGGAGGTTAAGAGGGATTTTAGTTTAAAGGAGGGAGAGACTATTACGGTTAATATTGGGGGAAGGGGTGCGGGTAGGAGGACGCCAAAGAAGAGTGAGGAGTCGGAGAAGGGGTTGGATGGGTTTTCATTGCCGCCTCCGCCGGGTGGAGGTGGGATGAGCGCATTTTTACCACCGCCACCTAGTGCACAGGAAGTTAAGGCTAAGAAGAGATTAAGTCAGAATCACATGGAAGCTCTTTCATTACCAGAACCATCTGCTCAGGAGCTAGGGTTTGATGATGGGGAGTTTGGAGAGTTTCAATAGGGAATTGTTAATCATCAGAATCTGGCTAGGGAGATAAATGGATGTGCTCGAGCCAGATGAGAATACTCGAGAGGAAATTCGTGAGGGGATCTAGCCAAGGAATCTCTTGTGGTTTGCCTCTTCACCAATCAAGACCATAGGATATTCAAGCTGATGGGTTCGTCTGTGGTTTGGAACTCAGCGGCGATGACTGGTGAAAAATGGAGTAGCATTGTTAAAGCTCAGGCTACAGTCATTACAAAAGGGTGTCAAGAAGCTTAATCAAGCGTATGCACACGTCAGAGATCCCTCATCGGAACGGGATAAGATTCAAGGCGCCTAAAGATATGGAACGGAGTTACAATAATTATTCAACACTGCTTTACTCCTAGGTAGGCGTTATTTATCTATCCCAAATGTCAATAAAAAGAAATCATAACATGAATGCCTCCATATCCTGAACATAGTTTACGAAATCTTTCGATTATTCCTGGAGTTGTTTGTTGGAGATTCGAGATTCATGTGGATTTTCCGATTAAGGCTTGGGTGGTTGGAACTTTATCATTGTTCTAGTGAAGTGGTATACTAGAGAAGGCTCTGATGTGGAATATTGTATAGACAATTACTGAACTATCCCATCCCCAATTGCCACTTCTCAGATACACTATAAAATTTGAGATGTGCTAAAGATATTATTCTTCCAACATTTGGTAAGTAGAAATTCTGTATACTTCAATAGAATGTCAAATGGGTCATCATCAAACTGGTACGGATGCTCAATACTGGTACTGTATAAGTTTTCAGGCCTCGTTTTTTGGTATCTGATGGACAACTCACGTCAATTATGCTTTGAATTATATTGGGAAGCTTCATTTTTACTGCTGTGAGGATTTACAATGAGCTTAAGGGTTATGCTCGTTTTTGCTTGATCTTTCATCTGCTCTTTCCTTCTCTTGCCTTAATTCTCCCTTCCCTTCCCTTCCTGATTCCGCTTCTACCTTTTCCACAACCACAACCACATCCCCAC
>NGKG01000006.1:1661069-1673775 GCA_002162505.1 Myriosclerotinia scirpicola | reverse complement strand
TGGATCGGGATCGGGAGAGGGGGAGGGGGAGGGAGATTCCTCTACGGAAACAGCAATCACTACACCCACGCCCCAACAAAGTGCACGCATGACACCGAATGGTGGCGCAAAGAGCTGTAATGATGTGAAATTATATTTTTTGGATACGAGGTGGGACCATTGTAGTCCTGATTTGGAGCTGTCTACGGATGAAGGAGAATCTTCGGATGATTCGGCGGGGAAGGAGGGGGGTCGTATGGGTACATGTAAATGTAAATATCAATGTCAAAGAAATGAGGTGTGGAGAGATGAGTTGTTGAAAGAGAGGAAGAGTAAAAGTTTACCCGGGGTGGGAAGTCGTAGGTGGGTTGAGGTTTGTGGGGGGATGGGGATGGGGATGGAGAAGGGAGGGAGAGGTGGAGGAGGAGGAGGAGGAGGAGGAGAAAAAATAAAGTTTAAGGGGGATAAATTGAGGGAGAGGAATGAGGTTGATGAGGTTTGGTGATTTTTTTTCTGGGGGGTGTATGTATGTATCTTGCATGGATGTTTTTATGGATATTTTTTTTCTGTTCGACTGTTTTGTACTGTACTACTGTATAGACGGCCGTTTTTATGACGATATTATAGATCTGTAGATCTATAGATATGAAAAATTTACTTTTTTGGTAATCGTGTGGGTAATGGAACTGTATGTGCTTTGCCAGTGAGTGAGATTTGATCTTGGTGTTAGATTATTGTGAGATTACAAGGCTGGCTGTTGGTAAATTGTGTAGGTAATGTATGGAATGAGTAGCCATCGCTCTTACTCATATACTTCCAAGTATATACTTTAGGGTATAGATGAGCAAGTAAATATGCTCTGCAAGCGACAATATATCGATTCGAAGACGGAAGGGACCTCGGGAAGGTAAAGTAAGGAGTTTGTGGTTGAAGCAGCATTTAGCCGGTATTAGTAGCGGTCAAACCTATACATACAGAGGCTATAAGAAGAAGGTGGTAAGAGGTAAAAGATATGATGCAAACTGGGATATGGTGGGATGATGAAATAATTCCCGGCGAGTTTTATTCGGTGTAGGCTCACCGTCGATAGTAGAGATTGACCTAGGTAGTAACATAGGGAATATTTCCAACATCAACTCGCCTAATCCATGCATATCCTTCGGCGAGCCTGATTCATAATTTGTTTTGCAGTCCTATTGGCTGAACGTTTCATACAATTATTGTATATATTATCAGCAAAGATTCTACACTTGTATATTCAAGGGCTGACTAAAAAGTTGATCAGGGCAATCTATTCTAGGTTCATTTGATCAGTTCCACTTTTTCCAAATTCATAACTGTTGGAAGTCATCTCTCCCCGATTCAAAAAGGGAAGGTGAGATATCTAGGGAGAGGAATATGAAGCAAGCACCATGCAGAAGAAATATATACACCCGAAATCCATCCATCTTACTGTCAAAGCAACCTTACGATAAGTTTCCAATTCTCTTACCACACCGTGCATTTCAACATTAGCGACATGACTAAAATTCATGGTCTCATCGTGAACCCAGGCGGCCAAACAGGTACAAACCCAAAGAATAATCTGTAGCGATACTTCTCAAGCTGACAATTTGTAGCGAACTTTCACTGTACTTGGTCGGTGAGTCCTCAGTTGCTGTGCAATGGGAGCGCAGTAAACCTGCTGTTCCAATGAGCGCCCACTTTGTCGGCTCATGGGCTTCCATCCCCAACCCAAGACTATTCGCCTGTTCAAATATAATCCTGATCAAGACGGGGGCGAAGTTCATCGAGTGGATGTTGAAAGGCTCCGGAGGTCTTCGCGTTCTTTACGGATGCTCTGCTTTCTTTGGTGGAAGGAGACACTGATGCTTGTTTGGAATTCAAACTTTTGGTTCCGGCAGTAGACGGGTACACAAGCCGTAGTGATGCACTCATCATGCGCATGAAAGGATGTATATTAGTTGACTCAGCTCGGAGCTTTTTTTCGCCACTCCAGTACGTCCAGTCTATCTCCTCCAGTTTGGAATCGGTGGATATTTTCACCCTGTGCTACAGCGCTATTGGAAGGGTTTGTGTTCGAGCTCACAAACCCAAGGACGCCCAAATGCAGCTGCAATAACTAGAAGCTGAGTTTGTCAACCGTCTCTCGTTTGCCTGGGCCTCGTCTGCACCGCTATCAGTCAAGCGTCTAGCATTTGTGCAAGGCAGGCCAGATGCTGAAAGTAGCATTCTGATGTGGCAGGTAGCGCGGGCTCTCGGTATCGCACTGAGTCCCCCTCTGACTTTCTCGAGACTCAGGTTGTAAGCATGACCCGTTTGCCAGTGGAGGAGCAAGCGATGATACGGGAGCAGATCCACGCCAGCATCATCAGGCAAGGCTTTAGATCGGGCGTCTTTCACTGCGAGGGCCGCGTACGTGACTCGGCAGTAGAGTTCCGCCGCAGCTCATTGACGGGAGTCGGTGCACCTGATATAAACCATTCTTTCAATTGGTCAGCTTAAAAATCGAAATCACCAGCCTCCTTTGAGGCTAGAGTCAAAATCGACTACCAGACGTAGTTAAGCCACATGGTTTAATCAAATCATTAGTAAGCTTATAATCATTGGTAGCTGGAGGTACTTCGTTACCCTTCACGCCTCCAGATATTTCCAACTCACACACCACCAAACTTGTACCACTCCTGATACACCCCGTGTCTTTTTTATATAAGATTACTTCGGTACAAGTATACAAGTTTCGGTACTCAATGGTTACCTCTTCGGTAGCCTTCCCAACATGATTAAACGGAAATCTAGTGGTTAACTCAATCGGTGAATATCGCGTCAACCGCGGAGATTTGCAAAACTATGCTTCAGGATATAGTACTAGAGACTCATCTCCGATGTATGCTTGGACTAAATATTATGGCAAGGCAGATTTATGGGTGAGAGCTACGTGGATGTTAAGATTCAATTGCGATCATCACAATGAGACATCAAGTGGTTATTTCAAGGCAGATTTCATTTCCCTTGCTCTTGCATGCTTTTTTTTGGCTTGTACTGGCGAAGAGGACAGGCGATCCTGCATCTCCCGTGCACAGAAAAGGTCGAGATAGCTTGATACTTCATCTAAGCGTTGGGAAACAGACGAAAACTTCTTCAATTTTGCTCTGTTTTGACGGATACTTAGATTCAATCTCTGATACTTGAATATATCAACAATAGTCATAGACTACTCTCGCGCCTTATGATTTCCACCATTGTAACCAGCGGCTGGCCTTTTTTCTAGGGACGTATGGTATCTCTCTATATGTGTCAGAATGGCTCGTTTCCACGACCTTGAACGCGTTCTCCAGCATCCGACCATAGTGTGGCAAATGGAATAATTCCTGCACCCGCTTTTCCACCTCATCTGGACTGAGAACTTTTTGACTGTCATTCGCTATATTGGTTTCAATAATAATGATTTGCTGTTTGTGTTGAGACTTGCTGTCCTCCAGACCTTGGAGACGTTCTTTATTGCCGGCAGCACCTTTGTTTTTCTCTTGTTTGATGAGCAGGTCTAGATATTCTTCCAATGCATCATTGTACGGCGTTATAGAGTTATTTTTCAAGAAAACGCTGAAATAACCGGCGGCCAGTTGAATCTTCTTGTATTCGTCCTCGTATTCCTTGACGGCCTTGGTCTTATTCTTAACTGCCTTTAGTATCATTTCGATCTTTTCCATTCCCTCCTTGATTCCTCTTTCGATCGATGGGTCTGGGACCTTCACAGACTCTTCAACTAGCTCATACAGGACATGCAAATGTTCCTGCCAATGGTGCTTGCATGTTTTGCAGTCATTGTTGCCTGAGAAAGCGTTACAGTTTATCAGGTCTGGGACGCCTATAGCATCAGCCTTGACATTTTTGAGATAACATGGATTGTGGCATAGACTCTTGTAGATGGTTTTGACCTCTTTGGTGCCACCATCTCCAACGTCACGGAACTCAATACAACTTTTGCTTGAGCAGACCGTCCGGGGTTTGTTGAGCGCAGTTGCAGTGAGTACAATCTTTACTACGAAGAGTCTCTTTTCCAGCTCTGTCTGGCTTAACTCCTTCTCTGTTAACTCCTTGTTGTTGTCTTCATTCACTGCGATAGCAGTCTTGATTGTCTGCACGATTTCGGCCATCGGCTTTGTTAACCCGCTGATTCTGTGGCGAGTTTTGTTGAGGCTGATTGTGTTTTCCACGCGATGAGCGCTCAGGGTTTGAAAGTGCTTGAATAGTCTCCTGTTCTCCGTCGCTGAAAAGTCCCAGCTGTATGCGTAATCCTTACGGTTGCCCATGTCCACACCCTTTTTGGAGGCAGCCAAGTAACGAAAGCTCTCGGAGTCAAAGCAATAGACTGTTTGTAAAGACAGTGTTAGATTCAAATGTTTGAATTTCTCGAGCTCAGTCCGGAGGGGTTGGAATGTGTCGCCAGGCTTGTAGTTCGAAGCACGAGTGTTTGTGAATCCAAAAACAATATTACGAGCAGCATCGCGGTGAAGATGCGTCAACAGCTCTTGGAGACAAAATCTGAAAGTTACATTCAAGCGAGCATTGTTTGGCTTTAGGAGGATGATGATGCCATGAATCTTTTGGAAGTTTGCCAGAAGACCAAGAATATCTGCCATATTCTTTTTGTCCTGTTCCCACCCTCGAGTATCGCCGATTCCTGGAGTGTCTATCAAGCGTACTATGATGTCGCCCAGCGAAAAGGAGTGGGCAACCGATTTCTGAGTCGCCGACTGTCCTTCTGCCCCGGTGTTTTCATAATCGCTCTGTCCAATCTTTATCAGCTTCGTTATGAATTGACCGTTCTTGTCAGTTGTTTGCGTGGAAAATGAGCATGGAATCAAGTAATCTAGACGCTCAGACTTTAGAGCCTCGTCCATCTTCTCGTATAGGATGTAATTGAGGAACCCATTGATAAACGTCGATTTGCCAACGCCGGTCTCTCCTAAAATCAAGATATTGAGTTCTGGGAATGGCTCCAATGCATCGAGTGACTTCTTAAGATTGGCATCGTCAAACTTTTGGAACTGCGAGCCATGTTTAGGATTGTTGCACCGAAATTCATAGGCAGAATATAGGGTGCGCCCGCAGTCGCAGTATATATAGTTATCGGTATATCCATATTGTACTGGAGCTTGACAATACCGGCAGACCCATTCAAGGACCTGCGTCTGGCTGCAATTAATACTAGGGCAAGGAAGCTTTACATTTCTTCGTGCAATTGGCTTTTCTACCATACTTCGCTCCAATTGCTCTGCGTCGTATCTCATAATGGAATTGTTCTCAAAGAGCTTTCGTTCCTCGAAAACATCATCGACTATCTTCTTTCCATTGCGAAATTGAACGAGTATCGTCTTAGAGTCAGAAGTCTTCCGGTCTTCCTCGTCAACAAGCAAAACGAGTGACTTGGATCCTTCATCTCGGACAATTTCAAGGAGAAGGGCGAAAAGTTCACCCCAATTTTCAATTTTTTTTCGATCAGATTCTGTGAAGTAAAAGACGTATGCATCCTCCTTTTCGTTCATGGCTAGTTCAGTGTCGATGGAACCATTGTATCCAATGTACCGTGCGCCCTTTTGGACCATAGTAACAATGAAATTGATCTTGTCGGCGTACAGGGTTGTGACTTCGGCTAGGTTGTGGAGAGAGCCATCTCCCTTGTGATATTTTTCATACAAAACTGTGAGTTTGTCTGCGGTCTCTTTACCCGATCGAACTTCTTTCAGCAGTTTAGCATAATCCGACTGTAATGAAGCCAATCCCTCCCGCACTTTGTTCCTGTTGTTGATAACTTCGTCTCGGTGCTTAGCGGGAACATAAGCCTTGTGGCTAGATATGAAGGAATGGTAGTCGTTTAAAGTGCGCTCCACATCCTGTATCTCATCAAAAAGTCCAACGAATCTTTCGAGATAATTAGTACCCAAACTTAGAAGCTTGACATCAATATCAATTTCAATGCCTGTGATTAGGAACGACAGGAGCTGGATCGGAAGAAGCGTGTACTTCAGGGGTTTTCCTTTACCACCGTTGGCACTCTTGACGTATTTCGGCATATTTTTCATAAACTGGAGAGCGCTCTCAGAGTCCATGGGAACAATTCCATCATCAGCCAAGACATCCCCAAAGACGGTGAATTCTAAACCTTCCTCACTCTCTTTATCAGTGCCCTCTATCTCTGCTTGTGCCTTGCCAGCGACCTTCAACTTCTCAAATGCCGCTTTGAAGCGGCCTTCGATTTTTGTTTTGTCTTCTTTATCTGTGATGGTGCCTTTGAATGTAACGATGCTTTGTGCACCCCACTCGATCTCCGCCACAACATGTGTTGCAAAGGAGCTCTTCAAATGTGTGACTGCCAAGCACTCTCGCATACCCGCGAAGCCAAAGTTGAGTTTCTCGCTTTTAGTAGTGATGTTGTAAATCAGCGATGACTCCATGACTTTTTTGCTGTCGCGCGAATTATTCAAGTAGCTACCAGAGCCTTCGACGGTGATCATACCGCCTAGAAAGCTGGCACTAAGCTCCGCGCTTATATTCAGGTTGCTCAACTTCTCGCGATTGGTCTCTGACTTGATGAATTTGATGTCGCTTTTCGGGACGTCAATCTCAGCGACAGCGTCCTTTGGGGGTGGGCCGTTCAGTAGAGAGAGGGGGATGAATGTGTCGGTTCGTGCATCGTAAAGAGAACCCAATGAAACTGCGTGCCCAAGAGCAGGACGAATGATGGTAGTCATCTTGGTATTTTTTTTGCTTTTCGAAATTTATTGATCAGAGTAACGTTTGCATGAAAGACAAATGGGGTTTTAAGATTGTGGTTTTCATGTTGACCAAAAGGTCTCTTTTGAACTCGGCATATATTTTAGAAGCTGAGGAAACTATCTGGATTGTGTCGCAGCCGCTGAACGAGCTGTCCGGACTAATCCAGTTCTAACTAGTACACGTATCCTTGAATCCTTGATAGATCAACCCTACATTGGCAAACTCTATCGCGTATGCAGAAAACTTGGTGATGTCCCTGTTCTCTGCCATTGATTGATGCTATCAATAACTAAACTATCTTGCTCATCAAAGAAGAAGAAAAGGATTGGCTGACACTACCAGCAGATGCGCTGAAATGGCTCAATCCATCTGCTATCATGCATCGCTGAAAGAGCTGAAAGAGTTGAAAAGAGCTAGAACAAGGCTTTCTGCAATTAAGATGTCTTAATGATCACTTCAGCTGCATTGCGCCTTCACAATCTAAATTTACCCGTTCTAGCAGATGGAGATATATGCATGCAAGGACACACTGCGAGTAGAGATATACCTGTGACTGTGAGTAGAATGATTCAGTCAATCTCAGCGTGACATGCTGCAAGGTAAGATGTGCATCTGGTAGGTATATGTTCATTCCCATGACTTACAAATGAAGATCTATCAGCATGGGAAAACATTTCCGGGGAAGTCAGAATTCGATAGTCTATGTCAATGTGCTATGTTAGTTTGCAGAGCTAGGGCCTTGGTGTGTATGTTGATGCGGGGTGAACGAAATCACAACCTAATGCAGCTGACTCGAGCTGAGATGACCCACGTATGAACCATCAACCATGTCTCTAGCGGAAACAGAACTCGCATCTTCCGCTCCTGAATGTTTGCGACGGAATGTATGACATAGGACCAGATGTTCCGTACGCTTTGACGCTTCTGCTTTCTGCCTCAAGCCTCGATCCTTCCACACTGATTGGCCTCCATATTCATAGCAGTCCAGGTCCAAAGCTTTACAATTGGAGAATATTGGAAAGGAGACGTGGTTGAAGATTGGATGAAGTCTGAAGGAAGGGTAAGTGACGTTGACAGAGGGGTTCTGTATGCTGCATGCAGTACTATGCACGAACCATCTCCTGCATTACAGCTGGAGTAAATATCAGTGGCGTCCAGTAACATCGCAGTGTGTGATGATACTTCTTACTTGATGTCGCTCGGCATTTTGGTGTATGATTTTGCGTCTCCATTGCAATATGGGTCCAAGTGGATCGTGCGGGTATTCTTCTCTGCATCGAATTATGGAACTCTGGCAGCCACGCGAATCGCAAACCTTTTTGGTGTTTCTTGTTCCTTCATGTTAATTCCACCTTCCTGAAGAGGAAAGAAGATTATGTGAAACAATGGAGCTATCGATTTTTCAATGATCTCATCATCACAAATTTGTGGAGTCGTGCTTTGACTATATGTTGCCGAGCCCCTCTAGACTAGAGGGCCTAATTCAGCTTTCAGCTGAGACTCATGTAGATCATCAACAAATCCAGACGTTCGAAAAACAACACATAGCAAGCTAGAGTTGGAAAAATATACGCTTAAAAGCAGTGAATGAAATGGAAAACGGTCAACTCTTGATAACTTATAAGAGATTGATCTATTGATATAGACATTACGAATGCGAAAGGAAAAGCTCGGGCTTACAGAACCCCTCCCACTCTCCTAAATAATTTTGGAATTTTGACTTCCCGCGACAGGTATCCCGAGACTATATACGAACTCTGTAACCTGGTGAGTTTATATCAAATGAATCTTGAAAACACTTGCTAATTAGAAACCAGCAAATTACGCACAAAATGGAATTCCCGGAAGTCAATAAGGAAGATGCCACAGAGATGTTCAAAGAGACTATGGGTGTCCTCAGCACAATACGGAACCTCGACATGATAATGAATGGCATTATACGACATAATATCGATAAAAATTAATATCAGAGGAGCAGAAAAAGATCATTGTTCAAGGATATCGCTCGTCCGTGTTCGGATCCCTGGCTTTTTACACTTTCGTTGTGCCTTACGAAAGGTACAAGAGGATCACTAACCTGGAGGATGCGAGCGGGGAATTGCATCTGGAAGAATACTCTGACGATGACGGAGCCGCTTTAAAAGCTCATTACGACAAGACACAGATCGACATTTGGCCTCAAGGCGAGAAACAAGGGACATGGTTTGCAGACATGGTCCGCAATTGTTTGGCAAGTGCACAGTGTACACCTATCACACGAGCAAGGGACAATTGGTAAGACGAGGGGTTTGAGCTCGTGAATCGTGATCTGGAAGGCAGCATCACTTGGCAGATCTTTATGACCGAGGGACAATTCGCATATTTCGTTAGGGAGGCGCTTCGAAACTTCACCCTTGTTACCGCCCCGGAAGGAGGCATGCTTGAGCCTTTGGAGCTGCTGCTTGTAGGGTTGGGCAAAACGTAGGGCAAAGCGTAGGGCACACCCGGGGTCCTCCGGGGTATTTTTTATTGGCTTAATACTTTGCTTTACTCTATAGGGGAGGGTAAATATTTTAAAAATATAGCTGGGTATAAATAGATTTTCGAGTATAGATATGTGACTAGTATATAAGACTAGAACTTTTATTAAAGAACAGTATTAAATATTAAATAACCATAGAAGACTATTACTCAACTAAAAACCCAGAGTAATACCTATACCTAGCCGATTTTTAGGATAAACACCTTATGAAATCCAGCAGGGTAGAGTAAATACTCTATAGGCCTTAAAAACCCCGAATGGGGAAGGGGGCTCATGCCTAGCTGCTTTCGATGATTCTTTATAATTGAACTTAATAAAGGCTATTATACAGTTAGAAATGTAACAGTCGTTTGGTTACTAAGGAAAGGAAATTGATGGCTAAATTATAACATATCAGGGTTGAAATATAAAAAGCAATTATGGCTACTCCTGTTCGGGAATCCAAACATCTCCTACATTGATCTTGACTATATGTATTCTTCGATCAACTCCTAGCCATCTTCTCTTCTCATAACTTGTTTAACGTTAATTTTGGCAGGGAAACCTACTTATCAATAAAAGCACATTTTCTATTTCGAGTTCAAGGAATGTAGAGATGGATATGTAAATAAAGCAAGAGAGTGAAAATAAAAGAATATATTGAAAGATGTAATTCTAAATATGGTTTTGGTAGAACTCTCGTCTCTAGTCCGGGGAGAGCTCATCTCATCGAGCTACAAGAGTTTGAACATGAGAGCCTCGGTTAAAAAAGAGTCTGGCGTTCGTCGACCCCTTCAATACCTTCGATATCAGCAGATCCGGCCCTGGATGGTGTGCCAAAGAGGTATCGAAGACTGTTGGGGTGGTGAATCAGTAGCCGGAAAGCTGTCTGCAATAGGTACACCAAGATGCAGCCAATGCCGGTGGTTTGAGATGTTTTGGGCATTCTGAATCTGGATTCAAGACTTTATACTAGAATTTGTCGGTGGTCGTGAATAGTATCGTATCAGTAGATTTGAATCCTGCAGATATATGTAAATTGTTAGTATGAAACCCGGAGATCAAAAATGAACGGCGGTGATTTAAGGTCAATGGGGTCAATAGTGGGTTTCAAGTCCTGACTAATCACAGCCCTATGGTCCGCTATATAATAAGTTAGTCTCAAATCGCTTTTATTGCTTTTATTATTTTGATTGTTATTAAGTGTTATATTATTATTAAAATATCTATAATAATTTAATATACATTGAACAATCTTAAAACGCTACAAAAAATATAAAAAAAACATTGAAAAAACATATTCTCTTATTCAATTTTGGATGATTCCCATGAGTCCGTGCACCCAGCCCTAAAACCCCGCCCGTTCCTTCCTTCCAAAGCCCCACCTCAATAGATACCCCACCCGCCCCGCCACGCAACGCAAAAATTTTCCGCCTCCAGAACAAACAAAAAAAGAGCTTCCGCATCATCAAAAAAAAATTGATCAAAAAAACATTTTGAACATGAGATTCAAGGAATTCTCTGCTAGAACTCTCTGACGGGGAGTCGAACCCCGGTCTCCCGCGCTTTGTCGTTTGAATGACAAGCGGAAATCATGACCGTTAGACCATCAAAGATGTTTGTTGTTTGTTGTTTGTTGAAGTAGGAGCAGGTTTTTTGGGCTATGAATAAGTCTAAAAAGCATGCATGTATGCCTGCAACTTGTTCTTTTTTCGGCTAATTCGCTATTCTATTTTGTTTTTACATTTAAATTCCCTATAACCTCATCTAATTATTACTTGTATCTTTTTTTTTTTCAACTTTTCAACTTTTCAACCTTCTTTCGTCGATAATCCAATTCTATCCAAACTTCAAATAAGTAATACATCATTATAACATTACTATTTTCTTGATATCTATTCCCAAAATCCCAGACTCTTTTCCTAATAACACTCCAATTTTCTCAAATCCCTTTCAGAGATACAAAAGTGAAGCCAAAACTTTACTATGCTATGAATCTATGACCAGGCTTTTGGGGATATGAATGAATCCGGAAAGTATATATGTTTATAGGTATGCTTGCTCTAGTTGAAATTATCTAATATGAAAAATACAGTACCCTCCCTAGTCGACTCACTCAGACTAGTGACCTCCCTTGACTGGTCCACGAACTCGCCAATTTTTCCGCCTAAAAACTCGACACCATACCTACTGTCTAATTTGGAGCGGAGATCTACCCCAATAATTTCGTGATATGATAATACCATCGAAGTAGAAATTTCAGAATTCGAATGTATTTACCGAAACATCACCGTTTCCAGCTATTTATTCACCAGTCTGGGAAGTGATTGGCTGGCTGAAGATTAGAAGAATTAGTGTAATATGTATGTATGTATGTATTCATCCTCCTGCAAGTGTAACATATCCAAATTTCCTCAGAAAATGCACAACTTCACAACTCTAAGCCATAATTATAACACAATTCTAACCCAGAGTTTAAACAACCCGTATAATATATTACAAACATACTTAAACGTGAATAAATAACTACACAAAAGATTCACCCCCTCCTCAGTTTACAAAAAGAAAGAATTATAGAAATACAATGCTGGGGTTATAAATGATACAATATTAGTAATTTTGATTTGTGATACCGTGACATCTCATCTCGTCTATTCCATCCGCAGCATACTCGAGTACATATAATATAAATTATGCAGTAACAAACCATCCTAATATCCAGGATGTACTAATCAATAGTAATAATCCCCACCGACAAGTTCTCCCACAAGGAAATCTGCATCGAAAAATTAAATCTAATCTTCTCATTCCAGGAATCTAGATATTAAAAACCCGGCATCCATCAACATAGTATAGTAGAAATTAAATAAATAGATCTCAAGAGTCCTGAGCCCTTCCTTAACTATTAGCCGAAGAAGAAATCTTTCCTACGAGTATCGAGTATCGTTAAAGCGATCAAGATCAAGATCCATATTCATATCCATATCCATATATAATTACCGCAAAGAATCTTACCCGCGAATTTTGAAAAGAATACATATTTTCATCTTTACAGTACCAACCAATCCTCAAGACTCAAAACCTCAAAACCCCCTAGTACCTACCCCAAAATCCAAAAAGATCGATTCAGAGCTACCTAGGTAGACCGATGGATTTGTATACACAGGAATCAGAGAGTCGTTCAGATATAGATTATAAAACTGTTCTTTACGATCTATATCCAGTGTTTGCGTTAGTATACGGTAGTAAAACGGTGGCGCGTATTGAGGGCTTAGTACGGTAGTTCGTACGTATCAAAGGAATACTACACCACTCCTGTACATATTGTTCAATATCATATCTATAGGGATATACGGGGAATACTGGAATCTCAACTGGAATGCTTCTAAACCCTAATTGGAATGCTTCGAAACCCTAATTGGAATGCTTCGAAACCCTAATTGGAAT